>JAQGAS010000020.1:0-170483 GCA_034686365.1 Pachymerium ferrugineum
TCCGTCCTTACACTCTCTCTCCGTGGATCCCTTAAATCGTCCGTCCTTACACTCTCTCTCCGTGGATCCCTTAAATCATCCGTCCTAACACTCTCTCTCCGTGGATCCCTTAAATCATCCGTCCTAACACTCTCTCTCCTTGAATCTCTTAAATCATCCGTCCTAACACTCTCTCGCCGAGAATCTCTTAAATCATCTCCCCTCTCTCTCCGTGTATCTCTTGATTCATCTCTAACACTATCTCTCCGAGATTCTCTTAAATCATCTCGAAAACTCTCCCTTCGGGAATCCCTTAAATCTTCCCTGGGACTAACCATACGAGATTCCCTTAAATCCTCTGATTCACGACGACTTCTCAACTCTCTTAAATCCTCTGATACCCCTCGTGAATCCCTTCGAGAATCTCTCAAATCCCCTGAATCTCCACTACTTATTTTTTCTCTCTGCCGTCTCATTTTAAAGTCCTCCGGGGAGCGCGACTGGTAGGGACTCTCCGCTTCGTAGTCAAAAGACTGTATAATGTCATTAGGCACGTAGGAAGTCATCTTGTCTCTAGGTGCCCCTCTGTGAGCGGGATGCGAGTTTTCAATTTGTTTCGGATCGAATAATAAATCTTCTTTAACGGACGACTGGGTCAAAGTATTCGTAATTATCCGGGAAAGGGAAGTAGGAACTGCTTGTACTCCTTTATCTAAAAAGTATTTGTCTGGAACATAACGACTAAGATCAACAGGATTGATTTGTGTACGCGGCTCAGCCATTACAGAAGTTATTTGGGTGCCCTTATCAATCATCGCAGGCTGATTTCGATCATATGCTTTGTTTAAATCCGAAACGTAAGAGCTGTCCGAGTAGAATCGAATGGGAGCGTCTTGTCTTTCAGTGGTAGAAAAGTCTATGTGGTAATTTGGTAGAGTCATGAATGAAGAGATTCCAACTTGTATGCATTTGTTATAAGTAGTAGGGAATGGTTTCAAAGGAAAATTACTTGTTAAATGTTGGGATATGATAAGGGATGGCATTTGGGTGCTTTTATCGACCATTTTCGGTCTCCATCCTTGTCTGTCGTAAGAGTGAGGAGGGGATGAGTCAGCGCGTTTTATGCCGCGAGTGTGTTGTTTACTTTCGCAGTCAGAGGGTGGTTTGCCAATGTCTTCATATCTAACAAAACGTTTTTGTGGTTCTTCGTGTAGATCGATTGAGGGATCACTTTCTACTTGTGTTTCAAAGTCGAGGCAATGTGTTTCCCACCAGTAGGGGTCTTTGGGTACTTTCATCTTACCAATGTTTAGATTTTCGCCCATTTGCATGCAGTAACCATAAGAGTGGAGTGCCGACGCCGGTTGGGCGATCGGTCGAGGGATTTCTTGATGGTCTAGTCGGCCTTCCGCCATTACTTTTTCGACTTCTTCGACGCTGCGTGGGACTTGGGTGAGGAGTTCGGCGCCGTCTTCAGTAACGACGATGCAGTCTTCAATACGGACGCCGCCGAAGTGACGGAATTGTTCGAGACGTTCGGCGTTGAAGAAGCGGCGGCGGAGAGGGTCGCGAAGTGCTTGTTCCAAAAGCTGGGAATTAGAATGGGGTTAAAAGTGTTTTTAATTCGAGGTTTGATTTGGGTTTGTTACAGTTGAAATGAAGTAGAGACCGGGCTCGATGGTTAAGACCATTCCTTGTTGGAGTAGGCGACAGGTACGTAGGCTTCTTAATCCAGGTCTTTGTGGCCGTTGTGGTCCCCACTGGAATTGTAATGAATAAAAGAATTACTTGCTCGTTTAGTAAAATGGTTTTTGATTTTTAAAACGTAACGAATGTATGAAATCTGCAATTTTAAGTATTTTTAGAAAATCGAAACACTTGAATAATACCAATCAATAAAGTTATGATTAAAATCATTTTGATCTTAGTGAATTGACCTTCACAGCTTTAATTCGCGACAGCGATTAACAACAATTAGTTTTAGTCAATGAATTTACTCACCTTATCCGCGCTGCCTTCAGTTTCCGCCTTTAGTCAAAAACATTAAAATTGTAAACGTTTATCAAAAAACTACAATAAATCTACAATTTTACTGCAGTTTTTTTTAAAAAATAAGTTCAAATAATCTCCACAGAACTCTTTTTAAAAAAAATTTCAAAAGTTTATGCAAATACTGCAGAACTCTATATTTAAACTGAAGACTTCAAATGCCAAACCGAAAAAGATATCTCATTTGTTTAAAAATTTACTTTTCTCAAACAAAAATAAATTTGCATTAGTGTTTTAAAATTTAAGCCAGAAATGGCCACTAGCAAAACCACATAGTTTAAACTTTTCAAATTGCACATTTCAAATGCTGCAATTTATTTTTATAACCTATATGTAACATTAATTACTTCTGGATAGCCTCCAACATCATGAACATCGCATCCCATGAAATGGCCTAGTCCATGAGGCATGAAAATAGAACCCATATATGCTGACATCAATTCGTCCATTTCACCACGGAGAACTCCAATATTGATCAACTCTTTTAATATAACCATCTCAGCCAACTCATGCATAGCCAGCCATGAAACACCTGTAAATAAAAAATGATCAAAAAATCCATAAATAAATTAATTATATTTCTAAAAAAACCTGGCTTAATTTCTTTAAAAACTGCCCGATTCGCTTTTAAAACAGCTTCATATATTGTTCGTTGATCTGGAGTAAACTTCCCATTTACTGGATAAGAGCAGGTAATGTCCGAAGCATAGCAATAATATTCACCACCCATATCAAATACACTTAAAGGGGGAAAAAATTTATATTTAAACTTGGCACAGTTTCATTTCCATTTTATAAATTACCACATGTCACCGTCACAAACTGTTTTGTCGTTCGGCGCTCCAGCATGACCATAATGTAAAATAGCGCCATTAGCTCCACTAGAAAAAAAAAAGTAATAAATAATCCATTATTTTTATATATAAATTTCGCGGAAGTTTCAAAATAAAAATTTTTCACCTGGCACAAATACACGTGTAGGACATAAAACGCATTCCTCCATAAAAACTGCAGTAGTGTTGAAAAATACTTTAAAGATAATCAAAATATAAATTATTTCACGTAATGTTTAATTATGAATGAGACAAAATATTGAACTTAAACAGATTATTGTGACTAATTTTTTTTCCCCAGTGAATCAAATTCCTGAAATTTTATTGACTGATTTGGAGGATTACATTACCTCTCTAACATATATTCCTTCATTCCCGGACGGATCTTTTTCATAACCTGAATGTGAGCTTTGCTGCTGACTTGATTTGCAAAACGAAGTACTTCTATCTCGAGAGGAGTTTTTATGACCCGACTAAGAGGAAAATAATTTTTTTTTAGAAAATTATAATACATTTTTTCGGTTTTTAATGCGTTGCAAATTGTCTTTCTAAATTAATGCGGGACGAAAGTAACCATTAAGGTAATTAAGGTGAGAAAACAACGTGAACTAAAAAGGAAATGGGCCATGTATTAAAAAAAAGTTTTGTTTACAATTTTCTGGGTCGTTTTTAATTACGACAGGGTTCAAAGACAATTTCTCATCACTTCCTATTATCCACTAATTACTGTTTTCAATTACCATTCTGTTATCTCGGGAAAGAGAATTGTGTTGTTCACTTTGAAACTATGAAATAAAAAAAATGATTCATTTAGGAAATAATACATTGATGAGTTTGCACAGACGCTTTATTTATACCACCAGTGGGTTAGCCAACCCTTTGTTGTGCTAAAACTTTCCCTTTTGATAACATTTACCACTGGCAATAATTGTTGCTATAAGCATAAGGCATGTTTTCAGCATAACAAAGAAGTTGGTAAAAGCATTGAAGGGTTAGCAATTTTGATTAGGTTTTTATTATCATGTTCAAATAATTTAATTACTTTAATTGTTGTAATCGTTAATAAAAACGACTGCGCAAACTCAGTATCATTACAAATTTTCTTACTCTGCAATACCATCAAAGGCAGCCTCTAAAGTTGTTTTGCAACTATCTGTATTGACACCTCTCTGCAAAAAAAAAAAAAAAAAAATTAAATATTTTAAAAAAATATTATTTCCTGTTTCAGATCTAATTGATTCAAGTCAGTGTTTTTCTTGTATCCTTGGATACAAATCTAAACAGGTTAGGTAAAACCCAATTCTACTATCATAGCATGAGTCAGTGCACCCTTCTAACTAAAATCGATCACTTGAGAAAATTAGACATATGACATCATTAATTATATCTATTTTAAAGTCAAGAGTTTATTTTTATTTTCAAAAACCTAAATACCTATACTCAAATTTTAAAGTTCCCAACTTAAAAATAAATTTGTCAGTGTATGGGATAGTTTTAACTGACAAAACGTGTTGTGAATAACAAATTTTTTTTCTTCCAAGAAAAATAACAGGACTGTTCAGTTGATTCAACTCAATGCAAATTTTAATATTTTAACACGCAGAAAAATATTCTCCTTGTAAATAATTTATTCTCACCGGATAAACACGTCTAACGATTGTAAACATAACAGTCAGTATCACAGGTGAAACTATTAATAGAAAAGGAAGTACCAACTCTGGGTATTTTGTGGGAAATATATTCTGACAACCAAAAATAACAAGGTCAATAGAAGCAATAGATTATAAAATTTTTTATGTATATATCCCATACTGCTGACAAGGTATGTAAAGATATAAAAAAAAAAAAACCTTGACACGTGAGGAGTGTAAACTAATACAGCAAGCTACAACTTCAGCTGTCGTTTGTATAACGTAAACAAACGTGCACTAAAGGGGAAACTTTTCCACACCTGATAATAAAATTTAAAATAATAAAAAAGATTGGAATCTTTCAGATGGTTTTCCTTCAACATTTGTACGTTTGAAAATGAAGGATGAGTCAATCATTTTTTGAATGAAGAAAAAAATCCAGTGAGTTCAGTATTTAAATGAATCATCAGGAAATTAGAATTGTGCAACAACATGAAAATATGTTTTCGAACTGATAAGTACACGTACAATTTGACCAGACAATCTAGTAAATATATTGACTTAGGTTATCTTAACTGATTAAATAATAAACGCAATCACTTGAAAGTTTTTCTAAAAGTAAACAACAAAACTGACTTTTTGGGGGCTATCTAAGTGTTTAAAATTAGAAAAACTTGTTGTTTTGACAAAAAAGATTTTTTTTTTTTTTTTTTACCAAGGTCAGTAGGACATCTGGTCGAATGCAACTTAACACATGAGCAATCTGAAAATACAAAATTTGTCGGTATGAAAATTGCCTTTAATAATCTCCTTAAATTTATTACTTCGGTTGTATAATAAACTTCATCAACGCAGTAACGATCCCTATAAAAATCCGTATTTTGAAGCCTGTAAATAGACATTCAATATTTTAATTTTTATCAATAGTGAAACAGGTTTTTTTTTTTAAATTTTTGTTTACAAGATTATGTAAACAAAGTTTTTAAGACCTACTTTCCTAACCATACTGCGTAGGAATCAGGCAATTGCGGTACAAACAAATAAGAACGACCATTTAAAACGTCAATTGCACCGTAGTAATCAGGTTCTTGAACTCCAAATGTCCAATGAAAGTAAGACTCCTAAAAAAAACACAAAAATAAAAAAATTAGATAAAAAACTTTATAATTTTTTATTATCTAAAATATTATAAGCACACAGTTTCTGCAAGCGAGTTGGTGAAAATTTCTTTACAGATTTATGTACTTTGGGGGTTGCATAAAAAATAGGCCTAGGGTTCAGCAGTTCACACTTGTGATCACATTAAAGTGACGATGAAATGACCCATCAAGTACTGCAAGGTGAAAGAACATTCGTTTTGCAGTTTTTTTGCAAAGTTTAATTAATGGCAGTTCGAACTTTGCAACATGAGACCTAGATTACACACAAAATCATTATCAAAATCCAGAATTAAGAGTTTGAGTTGATTTTATCAACAAGATGATTCAAATGTTAGTGGCATGTTAAATGTATTTTAAATTAAAAGTCCAATTTTAATCAATATTTTTCAAAGTCAGAGTAGTTAAGAAGTTGTTTTCGTTATTAAATACACCTAAATCATATTTAGGCTAGTTGATATTATTTTGCCTAGCAGAACAAACAAACCAATCAGTGTAATTACACGTTGGCCCAATCGTTTGATTGAAAATTAGGGAAGTTCATTCCGTTATTACTGAGGAAAAAAAAAAATTGGACCTTCGTCCAAGAAAAAACACAGCGTGGTATCCTCTACCACGCACCTTGTTTTAAACAATTGATCATGTAAGAATGACAAGTTTCAGCCTAAACACAATCATTGCAATATAATTTTTAATTTTTTCTTCTATTGCTATAATTGAAATCATAAAATTATGACCGTAAATATCACAGCCATTAAACACATTTTATGCTACAATAATTTATGCAAAGAGGAAAAATTTTACAATATTCACCTTAATAAATAAATCTACAAAAAAAAATCAGGTCAGTATCCTATTAAAACTCAAAAAACCCACTCTTTATTCATCTTCCCACAACAACTAACAAATAAATACCCACAACAAATGATGTCATACAGCCCAATTTTCAGGGCATTAACCCTCATAAAATTGACCCCACTGTTTCTTTTTTTTAAAAAAGGGCTCAGAACATATAAATAATAACAGGGATAAAATAGGCCAGGGAGTCAGAGATTGTCATTTCTGTCAACCTAAAAACGCCCAGCTAAAGTTATCACTTCAATGTCACGAGAAATTCAATCGAGCGTTATGTGTTTCTTCCTTACAAAAATGTATCATTGTCCTTGGATATTTTATTAGAAGAGTCAACACATGAAAGAAAGAAACGTGTCTGTTGTTGATAACGAGTGGCCGGAGCCCGTTGGCCCAAAAACAGGAAAAGTGAGTCGCACAAAAGCCGCAGGTGGAAAATGGACAAGAATTCATTTGAAAAGCCACACACAAGAAGGAAAAACGTTTCCAGGAACAACATACAAAGACAAAAACCGCCCAAATCTGGAATTTTCAAATATACATAAAATTATCTAACACAAATGCATTGTAATTACAATGTACCGAACAGAACAAAAAGTTTTCCTATTCAATATGAATATGTTTATTGCTTCTGTATATGTATCCTTGAATCCCAGGGAATTGTGGGTAGTCTACACCATCTGGTTCTCAGTGTGGGGGAATGTTTCATTTGAAATTGCAAACCAAAACATTTTTTTCCCCCAATAGGAAAATTACTGTAACCACAAGACGTTTTTCTAAGTAGAAACTTTAATTTTAGTTATTCACTGACGTCTAGTATCTATATTTGGAATTTGCTTACATTTTTAAAGGACATCTTAGGAGAAAAAAAATGTTTAGTTTTAGACTAGACAAAGGATGACCTACAAAATTGGCAGCATGACAAATAGTGTTGCTTGTTTTAATAGCTTTTATTTCTGTTTCCACCCCTGCAGTTGTATAGCTCAACCTTGAACACGTCTAACAAGATGGCAAATTGATAGCGGCCATAGTCAATTGCATGTTAATCACGCTGTCCATACGGAGTAATTGCGTAATGGTTTAACACAGGAAATGGGCACGACTTGGGAAAAGAAATCCGCTAATAAAAGTGTTACTAAAGAAGTTTTTTATATTTTATTACTTAAATTTTTCCTCTTTCAGTTATTATGATAAAATGAAAATATTTATTTTACCAAACCCTGATCAGAGTTCAGTTTTTCATTCATAGAAATGTGGGAAAATATGAGGGTTTGTACTTTATATTTACATAACTAATTTCATTTTTTTTTTAAATGTAAAGACAGGTGCCTTGCAGGATTAATGTTGTTTTCAGAACAAAGAACTAGGTTACATTACAAAACCTGTCATTTACATATTTTTTTTTTAAATATTTAAACCATTTTCCCCATAAATCTAGTTCTAACCACTTTAAAAAAAAAAACATCCGGATGATTTACAAGTAAATAAATCACATTGATATTTGGCATTGATTCAATCTTGTACTGAACTCTTGTTCGTCTCTTTCGGTTCAAAAACCTTTTCTTCGGGTTAATATCGACTCATTCAATACCTTTAAGCTAATTTGATTTTTTGCGTATTAAAATACGATCCAATACTGATTACTTGATACGTTATTTATTATTATTACCATCCATTTTTCGTGTCAACGTTACATTACTTTAATGTGAATAAAGAACGTACGTTAACAAGTGTTCCCAAACACTTTCCACAGAAAATCATGGCAACAAATTCAACCAACAGCAAAGAGTAAGCAAAATTGATAGGGCAAATCGTAACGCAGACTAACTATATAAATTAATTGCGCTTATTTAAGTCTACATACTACTGGAAAGCAAAGTTCAAATTTGTGTTCACATTGTACCAATGCAATTCATTTTGGAATGTAATGCAAGTGGACGAAACAGACTTCTAATGTGAACACGTGTGAACTTTGCTTTCATTATTTATTTCGTTTATTCGTTTTTTCTAAGTTTTAAAAAATATACCTGTCGAAATATATCTTCAGTATCAGCCGAATATCTAGTAGAACTTTCACCACCTTGTAAAATAACAACGGATTTTGGTGGAAGGTCAGATCGTGCTCTCAAACGTTGAACTAATCTTCTTCGGTTGAGAGCATGTAAATCCATAGGCACACGAAGCGTGTGCTCGCCGCGACAAAAAACTGGTCTGCAAAAAAATAAATATTAATAAATCAAATTAATATCCAATTGATCTAAATATCTACATTTAATTTCTAGATTTTACTTAGACATCAATGCGAAAAGCTTTAAAATATTGACGTACCTTCTTATTAAATTTACTATATAATTAAGAGAGAGCAATGACCTAAAATGTAATACACACCCATATTCGATATTTACATTTCTAAGTTACAAAAACTAGTCTTTAACTTGTTTTTTTATATAATGTGAAAAAAGTATCTTATGTTTTTATTCATGACCTTTTGTAAACAAATTGCACAACTGGTGGCTGCAATTGAAGTCAAAGGGCGTTTATTTTAAAAACTTCCTAGTCGGATCAAATTTCCATTGAAAAGGGGCAAAAAATTAAAAATTTTCCTGTCTACGTGTTTGACCTTATTTTTATTTTTTTTTTACTTTTTTAGTCCTACCTTAAAAGATTACGAGTATTTGGCAAAATTGTTACGGGTTTTTACAGACAAATTAGCAATTATTTATAATTAGAAATTGATACTATTTATCATTTTTAAAGAATTTAGTAACTTAAATTGGATGAATGAAATTGTGTATGTTTTGAGCTTTGCTCAATTCCAAGCATTTTGAAAAGATTTTTAAAAATTTTGGACTACGCAGTATCATGGAATTTTTTGATAAGATCAATTTACAACATATGATTTATTCAAAATGGCTGTCGCTTTGCGTGGCGATTTAAATTTAATATAACGTAACAAAATGCAAAAAACGATTCTTAATTCCAGTCATTTTAAAAGCTATAATTTTGAAATTGCTAAAATGGAAAATTTCCAAAAAAATTTTGAAATTAAAGTCTTATGTTCAAAATATTCAATAGCTAGTATAAAATTAAACAAACACAAACACTTTGTACTCCATTACAATAACACCGTACCTACTATTGACCTGAACATTTATTTCTAAGTAACGTTAAATGTCAGTAAACTCATGTGACAGATAAAAAGTAGGCTTAAAATCAGCTGACATGTCATCTATTAATTCTTCACTCGACATATAAATACACGTCTAAATACCTAGGTCCAACATGTCCACATACATATTCTGCAGCATAAAAGCGACAACCTATTTATTAAACCTACAAAAATCCTATTCATAACATTCAAAACAAACTTACTTGACCTGTTCGCCCATTTTTGACGATTAAAACTACCGCTAGAGGGAACAAAACCAAATGACGTCAAGCGACGCGTGGAAAGAAACATGGTTGATTCCATTGTAGCCAGACAGGTGGTTTAGAATCCGTAGGAAGTGAATCAAAACAAATCCTAAATAAACGAACAAAAAAAAAATCAAAAAAATTTTCCAAAATGCTTTTTCGTAACACATAAAAGTTAAGCCTTATCGCACTCATGCATTCACTAAAAAGTACAAGTTCAAGGACAGAGATATATAAATTATAATATTGTGACGTAACAAGAATAACCGAATACAACCTGTGTACAACAAAGAATTTTCCAAAAAAAAATAAAATACATAATTGACAAACTCATGAATTCGTTCAGAGAATGCACCCAGAAAAATTAAGGCGTGTTTACATCCTTAGAAATTTAGTCACCATTTATGACGTCAGAGGGAAGTGATCGTGTTTTTAGTTTGTTGTAAAAATAAATATTGTATATCGAAAACATTGCATCACTCTCAACGTGTAAACATTTTATTTTATATCCACGTGTAAGAGTTACGCGATTATAAATTGAAGGAAAATTTTGTAGTTCCGGATTAGATACCATTTTCACACCAGTTCTGACCAGGTTTCATTTTATGACTGTAATTTCCCCTCTGAATTATTTTGTTTAGGGCATATCATAACAGGTCATGCGGTACGGATTCTCGGTATTAAATACAAACCTGTTTATTCTTTATTTTGAAAATAAAAGAGCGGTGTTTTTCTGTATAGGAAAAAAAATCATTATTTTTTTCCAATTCCTTAAAAAATTCATTAAAAAGTCATAAAAAAACAAAAACTTTCGGTTTCATATTTTTGTTTATTGACGATGAAATAACTTGTGCAACTTTTCATGTAAAACATAAAAAATGAAATGGACAAAATGGATTTTAAAAACTAAATGATACCAAGACATAGAAACATATTTTCATCTTGAGTATCACTTTTTATACACAGGTACAAATTAATAAACAGGTAAACACTCATAATCAAAGACTCTTATCTGGTTCAAAATGCATCCATAAATAAAACTGGCAGGTGGCCATTTTGTTTTTATAAAGTCTACATTCTCCAAATCGTTGAAAGAAAAAAAAATCCCACATCATCATTTATAACTACTATACTAAAACAACAACAACAAAGCGCATCTTAGGAGAAAAAGTCACAAACCGTGACGTCATTCTTCTTTAACAATCATTTATAACAATGATTAAAAAAGTGAAAAAGTCGAGGGGAGAGAGAGAGAAGAGACAAAATAAAAATGTTTTTTCAACCCTTTTAAATCCCAAAATCAAAAGTATTTAAAACAGGACTATGCGAGTCACAATCTTCATAAAACAATTTCCTGTTCTTTGTATTAGCGTGGGATTTCGGATTATTTTCAGTTTGTAGTCTTTTCACAGCCTCCTTAATTAAACTGCCTTCTTCAAGTAAAATTTGCAAAAGTTCATACGGATCGGATGAATCTGTCCGTGGTTTCTTGATACACATCCTCATACAACGCGGCGATCCACAACTATGGCATTTCGAGTCTTGACTTCTAGGTGCAGGCACTCGATATGGCGTAGCCCGTTGTTTACAATAGGAATGACACGGCCGCGAGCGCAGGAATAAATTCTCTTTGATTTCTGCTACCAAATCATCAACATCTCTAGCCAAAAAATCCTGAGTTGTGTTCCTTTCTTCATCGCTTGTGTGCTGGAGATCTTCTTTGCTTGGCATTTTTCTTTAGTTTGGCGGAATTTAAATCCCCTGAGTGTGGTCGTTTTTAAATGGTAACACACGCGGCTACAGAGCTTCGCCTAGTGAACGGCGAATGATGGGAGGAATGCGGTTTGTTTATGTTATTCGTAGTATTGCTGCGAGTGTATCCTTCCGCTAAATGTAGTTCTTTTGTTTACATGGGGTTGTTTCGGGGTTTAAAGGTCACTTTTAAAGGTTTAGGTGTGTTTTAGGTGTGGCTTGTGATGTAGTGAAGAATGTTTAGGTTTTTTGAAACGGTTTGTTGGCTTTGTGTGGCGGAGATGGAGTATTTTTCTGTTAAAAACATTGGCGGAGGAATATGAGTCAAGGTTATGTAGTCTGGCTGTTGTCGGTGACGGAAGAGAAAGGGTGTTGAACTCATATTAACAAAAGTAGAACATGTGCATTAGTAATTTTTGAGAATCCATGACTGTTATTTTTTCTTATTGGAAGTTATAATTTTTAATAAAAAGTCGTTAGGTGATTTTTTTATTTTGGGTTTTCATTTCCGCACAAATTAATAAAGGAAGAGATTTCATAAAACAGAAATTAAATTTGAAGTGAAAATTAAAAAGCTTTTTTAAAAAAGCAAGCTTACCTTCTTTGAAATCCAGAACATTCGAAACGTCCAGGTGGCCGGAAGAGGTTCCATCTAGTGTCTATTTCATCAACTAAGAATTGATTAGGGTTTTAACCGCAAGGTAGCGGTCTAACCGTTTGACTCTTCTGGCACGTGTAGGCAGGTCGCTGCACCGCAATACTCGTTATGTCATTTAAAAAAAAAAAAAAATTTTACGCTACGGTTAAAAAATTTCAGTTTTTTTTTAAAGATTTTAATTGTTTTATTTTCAACTTTTTCTTGTCTGCCAAGAAGGAAATGACAAAAAGTAAAAATAATTATTTCAGATATCAAGTGGAACATTTACTCATAGTCACGTACAATACTAGTTGTGTCATCTTCTAGTAATTGAATAAAGGCCATTTCACTGATAACGTAAAAATGGCAAAACAGCAATCCTTAGGTCATAAGGGAATTTAACGCTAACTCTTATCCTGTTGACAACATTTCTTATCAAAATATACACGTTCGAGTTATGTCCGGATTAATCTAAGAAAAACAAACAATTATTGGCGACGAGTGCCCCACTTTAATGATTTGGTATGTTGTATCAAGATACTCGCCCTGTCGAAATTTTTTTAAAGATTAAATGTAACAACCTTGGAGCTAATGTAGGTCATAAAAAATACCCCTAGCGAGTAAATGAAACTTCTGAATCGATCATTAAAAATTTCCATGCGTAAAGGTGTCACATGATTTAATTCCAGGACAAAGAGCAAACTTATTTTTCAAAATGATTTTGTTTACAGTGTTTCAATACTTTGCAACATCTCGTTATAAAATGTTATTAAAAGTTTCTTGAAGTTATCAGATAACGTTTGAGATAAGAATTTATTTTCAATAATATGATTTGATTGTTATTACATGATTTAAAGTGCAATATAAACTTCAATATCGACGTCTTTATGCAATACCAAAACTGAAAAATTAATTAACCTAAGCAAATTGTTAATACCGTCATAAGATTGAATAAACGGCCATTTTGGAAGAGAAAAATTTTTTTTCAATCATTTGCCTAACTCCAATTTTTGTTTTCAAGTTTTAAACCCAAATTAAACTAAAAACTTAAAAGTTTACCAGTCTACTGGTTCGTAATATTGATGACCCTTGTCATTAACTACGACAATTACAGCACCAGTAACATCATCTTGCAGTAATTTCACAAATGCTTGAGCAACAAACTCGGCCCTATCATATTCAAAATATTATGTAATACAAAACACTTAGTAAAGATACGTACTTCATTGCATATGGTTTTAATGGAGCAATTTCTTTTTCTGCTCTTACTTCATCAACTGTACTAGAGAGTATTGAATCTGCCATTACTGTGTCAACCATTGCTGGACAAACCACATTCATTTTAACATTGGTATTAGCCACATTTGGTTTATCCTAAAATTAAATAAAAATAAAATTGAATCAAGATTTATTACGTTAAAGTCACTTACACCCCAACATCTGGTCCAAGCTACAATCCCATGCTTAGAAGCGCAATAAGCTGGTCCAAGAGAAACTTTCTTTACCCCTATAAAATTATTTTTCATTGACAAACACGTAAGTTATTTAAATACACATTACGTAACCAGCTATCGATCCTGTGTTGATAACGTAACCGCCTTTTTCTCCACTTTTATTTGATAGGTATTTGAAAGCCAACATTGTACCTCTCATTGTTCCTATCTTTTGAATTATAAAAATCAGTTTAAAAGTTAATTTCCAATTCGAAATTTTTTCAACCAAAATGGCAAAAAAATGGGCTTTTTCCATGTACCAAATTAATTTCTATAGTTTTCTCCCAATGTTTTTCATTTCCAACTCCAGCATTATTAACTAAGATGTCCAAATGTCCAAACTTCTCAATTGTTTTTTTAATAGCATCTTAAAAAAAAAAATGTAATATGAAATGGAATTGCAATAACTGATACCAAACTTACTTTCAAAATCTTCTTCCACTGTTACATCACAAGCAATAAATAAAGCATTATCTAGTCCATATTCATCTTGAAACTCTTTCAAAGTCTTTAATCCATCCTCTTGCAATACATCTGCAATGCAAACCTGAAACAAAATTCAAATAAATTCTGTAACATAAATTTTCATAATGTTACCTTCATTCCATGAGACAAATATGCTTTACAAACTGCCTTTCCTATTCCTCTGGAAGAACCAGTGACCAATGCTGTTTTTCCTTTCAATTGAGACATTTGAAAAAGAAAACTATAAAACACTTCAATTTGCTTGTATCTCAGTTGATTCTTTGCTGTTTTTATGGTAATCTAACCGCTGTGGACTTTTATCAGCAGATAATCGTAATGGATCTAATGAATGATTAGATAAATAATGAAAATGCCAGAGTTATTCAGTTCTATTTTTGTATTGAATGGATTCATAAAAATAAATCCTAGTGTGTTACATAAGAACGAGTAAATAAACCATTTGTATTCATTCCAAGTTAAATCATTTTTACAAAATGATTTTACTTCTTATATGATTACAAGAAAGCCATCAATACTAGCAAATTCAAAGGTGAGTTTTTCATAGTAAAGCACTGAAAATGTGGCAGTAAGTAGAAAAAGGAAATTATTTAAGTACAAGTTAGGAATTCATTCAGTAAACACACATCTGCCCAACAGATGTCAGTTTGAAAGTTACCATAGGAACAGTTTGTACACTAATGGAGGCCGAGCGATTGGGCAAATACAATTTCATGTATAATCTCGCCTGAGTTTATTGGAATCAGGTGAGACTAGACAATACGTCAGCATTTCGATTTAGCAGTTTTATGTAAGTTTTACCATTACTTGATTCTCATAAAAGATTTCTTAGATAAAACAACATTATTGATCATACAAAATTGCATACGTCAGTCAACAGCTTTTAGTCTACACTTATCAATATATAATGTAAAACATTTTAAATTAAACGGTACATTTTATTTGCAGATATTGACATCTGAAGTCAAGAAATAAAGAAAAGGACTTTTAGAGTAAGTACAAAACTGTTTCTTAACATTGTTTAATATAAACAATCATGGAATTGAATAATTTTGAAATGTGCAGAAACAATTCAATGATTTTATATCGAATTTTTTATAAATAAGTTTGCGCAGTAGCATTTTGTTATAAAGAACGGTACTGTAAGTTACAAAAGGCGTTTATACTAACTATTTTTATAATTATTTATAAGCTTATATGTTATAGCATGAAAGATTAAGCGTCCAAGTCAATATTTTCGTACGGTTGATATAGTATAGAATTAAAACAAAAGTCACACAAAAGTTCAAAACACCATTATAGCAAAAAACACTGCGTAAACTCACTGCTATGCAAGTGCTGATTATACTTAGTAATAAGTAATAACAAGTATGAAGCTAATCACGCAAATCATCATCTGCTTGAGTTTTTGATACGTGATATTTTAAAAAATTTACAAAGCAACTTAGTAAAGTTGGTTTAGTCTTCAATTTATTTACAAACGCAAAGCAAAAGAATATTATAGCTTTTGCTTTTAGTCGCAAAATGAATCTGTGTTGCTAATTATTTACACAGCAATAAAAATATAAGCATCAAGTAAATGCTAGTCAGCTTGAGCTGCAACAACTTTAAAGTTGTTAAGTTTAGGTGCCTTATAAATCATTCTAAATGAATGTACAAAACAAGTAAAAAAAAGATTAATAAAGTCTCAAAGAATAACAGTTTGTGTATAAAAGTCATAGACAGTTCAACTTCTATAACGCAATTCGACCTAAGAGAATTTAGGTACCACTTATCAGTTAAGTCTCTTCTTCGGCGGGTGCTTCTTCTGTGGGTGCTTCCTCCTCTGCTGGTGGTGCTTCTTCTTCTGCTGGGGCCTCCTCTTCTGCAGGAGCTTCTTCTGCTTCTGCCTCAGGTTCAGGCTCAGGTTCAGGCTCTGGTTCAGGTTCAGGTTCGGGCTCTGGTTCAGGCTCAGCTTCCGGCTCTGGTTCAGGTTCAGGTTCAGGTTCAGGTTCTGGTTCTGGTTCTGGTTCAGGAGCACTAGGTTCAGGGATTAGTGGAGAAGCCTCTTCCTTAATTGTATCAATCACTGGATTTGCACTGGCAGCAGGAGGAGTATTTTTATTGCTTTTACTGAACACCACTCCCATGTTTAGTTTCTAAAAATAAGTAGAAATGTTTTTAATGTGTTCTCTACATTAAAATTATTGAAAAATTGAGATCGTAAAATTCTGTGAAAATTATTGGTACAAATTTCTCAGAAAAATAACGAACCAACATTTTTTCAATATAAAAATCAAAAAGAAACAGCAAACAAATGTTAGTTATTAACTAAAAATAGTCATTACCTTTTTATCTTGTTAAGTTGTGAGTGTACAAAAACAAAACTCCTAGTTCAAAGCTTTCGTTCAAGACAAGAACAATTTTATTACCTTTTACTAAACCTGGTTGTTATGACAACAAAAATTACCTATATTGACCAACATTACATTTAAGTCTAAGGTCGATTTAACCTTAAAGCGCATGCTCGCACTTACATAGTTACTAACTTTCTTTTTAACAACAATGAACAAACTTAACCAGATCTAACGTATTACAAACGCCCAATTATACAACTTAAAATATTTAGGCTCACAGTCAATAACAGCAATAAACCTCGCATAAAAACTAAACAAAATTATTTTCCAACCAAATTTACATGAGTTTTGATTAGAATAACGCAATTATTATTAATTTACTCCGGTAACGACTGCAAAGCAGCTGGTAATTTATTCTCAACTTGCAAACTTAATGTTGATTTCGATTTCTCATTCTCAGGAACCTTCCCTATAAACATACAAACTTTCTCCCCACTTTTTTTAACCCCAGAACCGGGGAAAATCTCCTTATCTTGAACGCTAACGTTATCAACTTGACTCCACCGTTCATCAGTACGGTACCAGGATGGCCCATAATTAGCTTTCCTGTCAAGCGCTTCAACAAATCTCCCTCTAGTTTTGTCTTCAACAAAAGATCCAAAATCGGGGTTATGATTAAACTTGTTGGCTGAAAATTTAATCACTACAATTTTTTGCCACCCGAACTTCTCCCCTTTCGTCGGCAAATAGAAATAGACGGAGTATTTCTGGAAAGCGTCGTCCACGTCGATATTAACCAGTACTTGGTAATGCGTGTTGACGCACCATTCAAAGGGTAATGACCCATTATGAACCGTTACTCTACTCTCATTTTGATATTTGGACATTTCCATTTGTTTGTCGACGTAAGCAATTTCAAAACCACGTGACCCGACTGACTTATCAGGAGAAACGTTAAACCAAATTGATTTTTTGCCGTAGCAATCCCGCAGCCCGAACTGGGCACATTGAAACCAGCAGACACCAAAAACGGTATCTGCAGTAAAAGTCTCCAACACTTCCACCCCGGTATAAAAGTACTGACTAGTAATTGGCACGTGCCAAAAGGCGACAATTAAGTGTGCAGTTGGGCTTAAATCGCGAGCGGCTTCTACACCGGAACCTCTTAAATCGATATACTTTAAATTAGGGGTGTTTTTCTTCTCAACTTCTAATAGTTTTGCCGATATGATTCGAGTTCCGAACTCGGAAATGGTCGCCCTGCCGAGAGATTCAATAACTAGTTGTCCTTGACCTGGAGTTTTCGCTTCGTATTTGTATATGAATAATTTGCCGCAGATTTTAATGATTATGTCGAACGGTGATGGTGGTTGGTCGGTTTGCTCGAAGACGGCTGAGATTGTGAAGACGCCGAGTCGGGAGAAGTATACATCCCATTCCAGTTCCATTTCCGATGGGAATGTTTGACGTCTGTTTGAAAGAGTCATGCTGGCGTTCTTTGATGATATTGGATGTAGTTTTAAGCTCGGTGCAGACGATTCCCCTTTTATTAGTAGTTGAGAGTTTTTTTCCGGGTTCTCTTCTTCTTCTTCTGGAATCGGTTTCAATAAATCAACTGTTGCTGTTTGATTTTTTGTTGCGCAACTGGAGATTATGCCCATGATGAATTATTGATTCTGTAGGAAAAAAGAAATTCTTTTTTTGCTGTTGAATTATTTTGAGTATAATTAAGTTCTTTTTTGTGTGCGCACTTAGTGTCAGTGTAGTTGATTTGATACTTTACATGGCTTACGTAGAATCTAGCCCTAGTAGTACTGAAAACATTACGTTTATCTTAATACTTAATTTGTAGTTCTTACTTCAATTTGATAACTTAAATTCGAAAATGTGCAATGTAGGTTTTATGCTAAAAGAGAGATTCTGTTATATTAACCTACCTTTTTCAAGGTGATGTTTTACCCAACTTTTTAACTAGTTGTTGCGTGCTTCCCTATGATGAACCTACTGCTCATGTAAAAATCAATGAAACTACTGGACATTTATTGCGACCTCGACAGAGGGCGTTAAATGCCCATATCAAAATATTTGTTTTTGTTATCATCAGCACACGACCAAAACAAATTACTGAAGGATAATCATTTGCGTCATTATTCCCTAAAGGTTTTTTTAAAAACTAGTCGCATCCTGTCATCCGGTTATTGATTAAATTTGTTATCTCTGAAGAGATTTATGAAGGAAAAATTTTCCTTTTAACCACTCATCGAACTCTTAATTTACAACCTATTGATCGGGAAAGGTTTGTTTATGACGCTGCACAAAATGTCACATGTGAAATCAGCTAAAATAAACTTTTATTAGCATCATAGTTTTCCTAACATTACACTGTAAGTCTTTAACCACTGTTAAGAAAACATTTAAATAATTTATCAAAATTAACACAAATTTTTGCCACTACACTAGTTATGGAAGAGAAGGTAGATTATGTACATGTTTACTAATGTAACATTAACAAGAGGCAGTCGAAAACACACTTCCGGTTGACTGACAAGTATTAAGAATGAACTGCATTATAAATATTACATTCATATCAAATTACCATAACACGAGTCGCATATTAACAGGCATGCAAATAGAACATACTCTTTTCTTGAGAATGATTGTCGTAACATGGATATTATAATTCAAGTACTACCCATCTAAAGCAGCATGTGAACGCAATAATGTTGCAAGTGTTACTTGTTGTACGAGTCGGCAACTCAACTTTTCGTTTTCGCTATTTTTCATCTCTATTTGCAGAAGTACAAAAGTGACATCAGTCTCAAAGACTGAAGGTGAATCACTTAACTTAAACTTTAGACGTTTGTCTAAGTTAATATTGCTGAAAACAAACTGCCAAGATATGACAGCAATGCAACAGTTTATCTGCAACAGTACTATTAAAATTAGGAACAGGAATATAAAGACAGTTTAAAGAAAACTGCAACAATTTGAGCAAAGCAAAGTATTGTAACATCTGCATTTTATTGCAGTAAAACTTCTACAATGAGTAGCAAGACTGCTCCTACATTGTAACTTAATTGTAACGAAATTGAAGTAAAACTTCTAATATTCTGACCAATTACTGAGTTATGAGCAGTTTTGTTTTCAGCTGGTTAAAATAGTCGCCAAGATCAACTAGCGCATCTTGGCACTCTTCATCAAGTGGACATAACATGGGACTTGTTTTACCCTGATATCTACTGCATTTACATAAGCAATCAGGAGTACATTGCTACAGTTTTGTTGCGATATACCTATCGACCAAGCGTTGTAGAATATTATCTTGTATTGTTTGCGACTGTAATACTTAGTGATGATTATGTACAAAGTGCAATTCTCAACACACTTTACTTTACTCATTTAAAGGTAAAACCGAAAGTGTGTTTTTCTCCAGCAAATGAACGCAAAAAAAAAAAGAAAACCGGAAGTATCTATAAATTTTTGACAGATATAACATTTACTCACTAAACGAATTCAATACACTTGGCACGACATTAAAAAGTAACAACTCCCTAGGCGAGTATATATCATCCAATTTCAGATTGTCAGGAACAAGAAATAAGCATACCTTATCATCCTCCACTTTAAAATCTGCATTCAAAACATGTCCTACAAGATCTGGAAGAACAGACTTGGGTTCCTTCCACTCCTTCCCATTCCAAAACCAACCAGGACCGAACTTTGCTCTCCTCATCACTTTCTCCCTACCCAACCTCCTATCCTCAATCATACACCCAACCGTCGGCTCCAACGTTACGGCCACTTCGAACACAACCACCCTCTTCCACATCTCTTCCTCCTCCTTATAAAAATAAACGAAACATTGAATGACATCATCGACCTCCTGCTGTTTAACAATGAAATGATATTGAGTATCAAAATTCCAGGCGTAGTGGAAGACACCTTCGTACGTCACAGAATCCTCGTTCTTTTTATCCGTCAACTTGACATCCTCACCGATTTCAACGATCTCCAAATCCCGATTTGAATTCCTCTCTTGATTGACCCTAAACCAAACGGATCGATGACCTTGGCAATCATACAACCCGCACTGAATCAAATTAAAGCTATATAGACCGAAAAAAGTTCCAGGGCAGCTCTCACTCACTTCAACAGCCGAATAAAATTTCCGGCATTCTTTCAGTTCCCATAGGGTACTTACAGAATGCGCCACCTGGGAGAGAATAACGGCACTCTCAGCAGCAATTCCCGTCAAATCAATGAGCCTTAAGTTACCAACATATTCACCAGTCATTTCAGTCACTCGAATCGTTAGAGTTGCTAGCCCATTGTCTCTTATATTAAGTATGCCAACCGGTATTCGTGTAATAAACTCTTCGTGACACGAATCGAGTGGAAATGTAGGGTAATTATAATTGGGATCGTAAGTATATTTTAGTTCAGTTTCACAAATGGTTATTAAAAAGGTGAAAGGTCCCGTGCATTGTATGTCATGAATGTCAATAGAGAGATTAACCTCGCCCATTTTTTCAAACCTAATATCCCACCTTATTTCTTCTGTATCAGTGTTCCATTGCCAGACGGCGCCGTATCTATATGAGAGAGTTTTAGGTATAGTTGACGCTGTGTTCGGAGTTAATCTAAGTACAGGTAAAATAGTTTCGTCAGCTTTTGGTGTAGGATTAGTTAGGTGTTCTGAAGAGTCGATGTGCTCTATTTCTGTTACAGTTAGTTTTTCATCATGTTGTGCTGATACATCAACCGTTTCCGGTGATTGTTGTGGTGGCGGAGAAGAGGGAATTTCTATTTTAGGTTGACTTAACTTTCCTGATGATTTCTCGTTTTCTGTAACTGCAATTTTTGGTTCTGCTTCGTTGACTAAAATTTTTGTTTCTTCTTTCTGTTTTTTGTCCTCATTCGATTTTGCATCTACTTTCTCTCTAACAGTTGCAGCTGTTGATGTTGACGCTTGTTCCGCGGGTTCTATGTCTATACTTGTCTCAGCTACGGTTAAAACAACTCTTGCTACAGGGGCAATTTTAGCCGGCTGATTTTTCAATCGGCTGAAAACAATCCCCATGACAGGTTGAATTGTAGTCAGCCGTCAATTGCGTCTATAAAAATAAAAAAAAAAAATATTTAGTTTTTTTAAAATGTGGAAAACACTTAATATTCCTAATTGAAGTTTCTTTACCTTGACATAAATGCAACTCAAAAGAAACAACAATTTTTTTCTTGAACTTACTTGCTTAAAGTCGAGTGACCATAATGCTCTTTTTATGTGTAAGTAAGAGCGATTATGAGCTGAGTGATATCATTTCCAGCATGTTTCCGTCTGTGATGAAATAATAAGAGCGAGGTATTGGATTTATGAAACCAATTTTCATTCGTAGGTAAAAGTTGTAGTTGGTTGATATGGCAACCAACGTGTTTTGTTATCGACTGACGCTATGAAGTTTGGATTCGATTGGAATCAACACCCCTGAATGAAAACGAGGGTGCATTAGTGATATTGTTAGCAAGTGGTTTTTCTTTACAAAGTTTTAATTACTTTTAATTACTTTAAATAAATTCCAAAAAGAAACATAAAGAGAAAGAAAAGAAAATATACTTACAAATTTAATCAGATGAAGTCTTCGGGAGTAACTTAATTGATAACTCCATACACGGAGAAATACACGTTAGTACTCCTACCTCGAAAATCGAGCTATTTACATCGGTTGCGTTGGTGACCAATAGCCAATGTCCACTAGTGACAACTAGTGTAATACACCAGAACTCCTTTTTTAGAAACGCATACGGTATCAATATAGTGACATGAGTTTAGGCAGGTAAGCCAAAGGTTTTAGTCAAAAAATTATGTACAGACAAGATTTATCATTTTGCATGACAACACGCAAACACATAAAATGTAATAGTTCTTTTGATGGCCCGCTGAACGGTAATTTGTTATGGATCCATGTATTTTTTCGTATATGACTGGTTCTGAAAACAATTTTGCCTAATGAACTAAATTTGGTATCTAATGATTTTCAAAATGATTTTTTCGTTTCTTCGAATTTGTTCATATGTGGCTGTAGAGTTTGCGCAGTTTAGCTCTTGTGGTTAGAATTACGAAAATAAATTGCAATTATGCGCAAAAAAAAAGTTTGCAAAAGGTCAGTCCTTTTAATTTGCAAATTGACTGACTTGAGAGAATAAAGCGATTAGCAATTAGGGCAAAATAATTTTTTCAAATAAGAAGTAATCTAAATCTTTTACCCCTTTATAATAAACTACAACCCTTTAGAGTGTACATTACTCTTCAATTGCACCATTCACACACTTCAATGGAAATACTATGCATTTATTGTTTGGCTTCTAACACAACGTCAACACTAATGCTTAACCCTACCACAGTAATTGCATGAACTTTGACCGATCAGTTGTAGAACGTAACGCTGTATCACTATATTTGTTTAATGCGTTAACATTTTCTTTCCAGTTAAAATGGGAATTGCCATCAACAAACCAAGCCGCCCAACCACAGCCGAAATCTCCGACGACGAACCCAGTCTTAAACTAGACGCATCTACAGCATCTCTAATCGGAGGAGGCGAATTCAAAGATGGCACCATCCAAAAATGGAAATCGACAAACACCCAAATAATATGGGAAGTCAATTTCAAACGAGGAGGCCGAGTAGATCTATCCCTAAACCTCTCCAACAACCGACTAAATGCCGGCGCCATCATCCGAGCATCTATCGGATCATCAAAATCATCCGGAAAAACTTTCTTCAGTGGCGGATGGGAGAAATACGAATTGATGCCACTAAACCCCCTAACGATCTCCAAACCCGGTGTCTATACAATCACCTTACAAGCTGCAGACATGAATAACTTATTCGTTGGAAATTTATCGCACGTTTTACTCACCGGCCCCGCTCTTGAAGATGCAATTGAAATTTTCATTCCACCAACAACCGGATACTTAGGCCTAATGTGGCAAGGTGGAGAAAAAAGCAATTGGATTTACAACGCCATTAAAGTTAATTCAGATATAAATGGCACCGCTTTCGTCGCCTGTTCCTTCAACGATGGACAATTTATAATGTTGAGTAATGTCGAGGACGGGGAAAAGTTTATAAGTTTCGTCGTTTACTCGGTAGACACGATCCAACCACCAGATTCAGCCAATTTTGTCACCAAACAAGTTTTACCGACGTTGGTTAAAAAGCAGAAAAGAGTAGTCTCGGGAATCTCGCGAGAATGCAGCGGGCACTTCAGCCATTTTAAATACGACTGGAAATATAAGGAAACGTATCACTTCCTGATAAAAGCTGATGTCACGAAAATGGCGATTCAATACACGGCGTTTTTTTACTTGAACGAGAGTAGCGAGTGGAAGAAAATAGCTGTTTATAGGATTAGGAGGATGCAACATCAGAACGTGATGGGATTGAATAGTAGGATTCAGACTTTTAGTGAGAGAAGTGGAAGGTTTTCGAGGGAGGTTGTGTTTGGACCGGCTTGGTGTAAATGTTCAGGGGATGACTGGACACAGATTACGAGGTTTTCGTTTCTTACAGAGGAAGAACATCCTAGAGCTGTTGTGCAGTTGAGTGATAAAGATTCTAAGCTTTGTATATCAGCTTGGGGGGAAAATACACCGGGGAATGTTAAGGCTGATAATCAATTCATATGTAAGGAGACGAAACTGCCTGTTTTATTAGAAGTCTTACCAGAGTGAGTTGAATAAATTAAAGTGAAATTGTTAGCAAAATGCATCTTTTTTTTTGGTGTACCAATTGCCTCTTCTCATGGTACCAAAGTGTACTCATACAAAAAAATTTGTTTCTTTATGAACACCATGTTGATACAAAGTTTTACTTTCGACCAATAAGAAATCCAAGCAAGGTACGTCTTTTAGCCAATCACAGCAGGGAAGATGAAATCGTCTTTTGTTGTTGACAGTTTTAATCTGCAATAAATACAGCCACTTCAGGAAGTAAAAACTCGTCGACCTTTGAGATTGGCTAATAGAAATTGAAATGGTGGGTTTCATTGATCGATCTTGCGGTACAGTGATGTAAAGATGTGATATTTCTTGTATATTGCGACTCATCAGTAGTCTTTTAGACAAACAATTATCCCGTTTAAAAATGAGAATGCACAGACATGTTTTTAATTGTTGGACTACTTTGACCTTTTCATTTCTCATTGCCCCAGCCAAAACCATTCTGTAATCTAACGTCTCATCTCCCCCAAAACCTTTTATTCAAACCTAACT
The DNA here is from genome assembly GCA_034686365.1 of Pachymerium ferrugineum. Classification (NCBI taxonomy): domain Eukaryota; kingdom Metazoa; phylum Arthropoda; class Chilopoda; order Geophilomorpha; family Geophilidae; genus Pachymerium; species Pachymerium ferrugineum. The sequence continues at coordinate 24,888 of JAQGAS010000020.1, forward strand.
ATTTCCATTATAATCTTTGTCTCATCAAAAACGGGATGATCTTTGTCCATACTTAATATACGTAGTTTTATATAAACAATACACTGTATTCAAATTTTGTATTGATTATTTTGGTAAATAAAATAGATCTTTTCTGCTGATGTGGTCGGAAATAGGTGTTTTTCATATCAAGTCGCAGAGGAAGTGGTAAATGGGAGGTAAAAGGAATTAACGTACGTGGAAATGAAATTGTTACCATAGTATTAATATTGATCGCATATTTTTCGGGTCTTTACGCCTTAGTAGAAAAGTGCACTTGGCAAAGACACTCGCATTTCATCCACTGTGCAGGTAAGATTACAGTAATGTTCGGGATTTTAACACTAATAGCTGGAATTAAAGCTGAAATTGGGTTTATATTTAGGTAAAATCTGATCGATTTTTTTTGTAGGCATAAAGTAATACTTATCATGCTTTTGGTATGTTGCCACTGAAAACTGCGTTTTGGTTTTTCTTCCTAACTTAATGAATTTTTAACATGTGACAAACATTTATTATCCATTTGACATTTAATCAATGAATGATATAAAATTACCATGCTACACTAAGCATGACATTTAAGCAGGATCATGTCGCTAATTACTTGAAGAGAGACAGCACCAGCGATTTTTTGATATCGTTTTGCACAGAGATCACTTATACAATGAGATAAGAGCTAAGATTGAGTAGTTCAAGCTTATAGCAGTAATTAGCAGGGGCTTGCACAAACTCTTTAGATAACCCTAAAGTTCAGTGCATTGGCCATTAACACTAACGAGGAACTTGCGTAAACCTCTATATGCAACTATTAGTTTGACTCACGCGACCACTAATGCTCAAAATATGGAGAAGAACATGTATTAACCTATGATTCTATGCTTGTAATTTACAATCTTCTTCGCTCTTTGTGTTCGTTATTGATTTTAAAAAGTTGCTCAAATTGTCTTAAAAACTATAAGTCAATTTGAGCTTATTAAGGGCAATATTTTTCTTAGCCACAGCTTACGTTTTCTAAAATATTCATTTAATTCGATTTCTTAGAGTTCTGGAAGGTTTCCAATATATCTTTAGTTCAACTCTTTTTTTTTTTTTTTACAGAATAAATAAATATGGGTGTTACACTGAGTAAATCGCCAACTCACGAACCAGTGCAAGAAATTACAATAAATCCATTCGAACCAGTGCTCAAACTCGAAGTGAAAACAGCCAGCATATCAGACCGCCATTTCCAGTACAAAGACGCAACTATTACAAATTGGAATTCAATAACGACCAAAATTATGTGGGAAGTGATATTAAAAAACACAGGTCACGTGAATATTTCTGTGGGACTTACGAATAACAGACTCAATTCTAATGCAACAATACGGGTCAAACTGGGCGACGAGGAGGCTGTTGGGAAAACGATACCAAGTGGTGGCTGGGATTACATCAAGAAAATGCCAATTGGTAGTACACTATGACATTTTTTTCTAGTTGTATTGTTTACTGACATGGCAGTTTAAACGATGATCAGCCGACCAAAACATACTTATTAAAGGGGCAATCACAATTTTGGCACGGTGATTTCACTCAATGTTTGTCATTTCCTAGTACCCATAATTCATTTTATATCCGATTTTTAAAGGGAACGTCTATTTTTTAAAATATCTATTGGCTAATATTCTGTTTTTACCCAGAATTCTGAGAGAATACTATAAAAATTCTTAGAGGCACAGAGCCGGTGCTACTGCTGTCGTAATGATATAGATCTACAGTTGTAGTTGCAGTTACAACCACTTTTGAATTAGGGAAATTATTACGGAACAGCTACGATTCGTTTCAAAGCTGCCATCTTGGTTAAAATAAACATCATGTGATTTCGTTAGCTGTCATTCATAACAAATGTTTCTGTCAAACACAATTTCTAACTCTTGTATTATTGCATTTCTCAATTTACAAATTTTAGGTCAAATTGTCATTGATAAAGCAGGCCAATACACCCTCGAAGTGCAAGCAGTAACATTAGCCGGTCTATACGTCGGCAACTTAGTTAGTGTACTACTCAGCGGACCAGCCATTAAAGACGCTATCGAATATGTCATTTCCCCTCGCGCCAACTACATTGGTTTTATCTGGAACAAAACAGACAACTGCACCTGGTTCTACAACAGCGTCAAAATCATTCAAACATTCCCCGGAACTCAATTCTCAGTATGCGGGGTTGATCACATCGACGTTATGTTACTTCATAACGATTCAGGCAATGGCAAATACGTTATGTTCAGTTGCCTAGGACAAAATGCCAATGATGCAGACACAGATAACAGAGTCATTCCTAACTACGGTCCTCCAAGTGTCATTTATAAAGATAAGGTAGTTCGTAAGAGGCAATTCCGTACTGATCAAACGGGAGCTCATTACAGTTTCACTTACCCTTGGAAATTGAATGAAAGATACCACATTTTGCTTAAAATTGACACGACATCTTGGGAAGATGACGTCATTTTCACCGCGTTTTTTTACGTAAACGAGACTTACACGTGGAAAAAAATCGCAGCTTACAAATTAAGTTGCGAGAGACCCGATTTGATTTCTGGGATGCATTCCACCATCAGGGACTTTTATCGCCGCCATGGACGTTTTCCCCGAGAAGCGACGTTTGGTCCAGCTTGGAGTAGAACGGCGGACGGGAATTGGAAGGAATTGAATGCAGTTTCATTTTTCCAGGATGGAGATGAGAACAATGTCAATGCTGGAATTGCTAAGGGTGATGAAGGGTTTTTGCTTGTAACAGGCGGTTTTACAAAGCCAAATAGTTCGGATATTTTAGACTTGAAATATAAAGGGTCGCATCCTTTACCTGACATTTTAAAATTGTTACCAGATTGAGTATGTTTGTATTGACCAAGATGTTTATTAAAATTACTAAAATCATACTTCTCTCGTGTTTCTTTGATGTCATAACTGATGATGAAATGGATAGCGCTATCTAGTGTTGGCGTGTCGCTTTAAAAATGGCCGCTCGCATATCAAAGTCGAGTTTTGAAATTGCAGGGAAAGTAGGATTTGTAACTGGCGGTGCAAAGGGTATCGGAAGAGCTGTTTGTGAAGCTCTTCTTGAAAAGGGGGCTAAAGTATGCTTTACAGATGTAAATATTGAAATTGGAACAGACGTTTTAAGTCACTTAGAATTAAAGTTCGGGAAGGAAAATGTTTTGTTTGTTATTGGTGATGTGACTAGTGAGGAACAGTTTGAAGGTGAGGCAAGATTTTTGTTTCATCTGGGTGTTTATACTAAAAATTATACCTGAATTTCTAAGACTTTGATAAGCCTCATTTTAGAACTTAATGACCCTTACAACAATAATAACAGACCGTAAAATGGTACTCACATTTGCAGTGTTTTCATCTAGATGAGCAACTGGGTTGGATCTAGTTGGGTACAAACAACAGTAATTTTCATTGCAGCTGGTATCATTCAGGCAAAAGAAAAGTTTGGCCATCTGGACATTCTCATAAATAATGCTGGGATTACTGGAGAGAGGAACTGGAGAAGAACAATTGACGTTAATCTAGTAAAATATGAAAATTTAATGATAAACGTTAAATATTTTACAACAAAATTACTTACCCTTTTATTTAATAGAATGGTACTATGATTGGCGTGCATTTAGCTCATAAACATTTAACAAACGCGAAAGGCGAACCTGGCGGAGTTGTTGTTAATAACTCATCTAATTTAGGTAAAATAATTTTAGGTGAAATAATCAAAGTTTCTAAGTATTTTTATTCTAGGACTTACGTCTAATCATTTCACTCCAGCATACTGCACAACAAAACACGCAATAATTGGATTGACCAAGAGTTGGGGTGTAAATATATTGAAAAAAAGAATTAAATAAAAACTCAATTTTTCGTATCTTAACTAGGATATACGCAACTTTTCACGAACGCAAGTTAAAGTGAACGTTGTTTGCTCCTACGCCACTGATACTGAGTTGTTTTACAATTTCTACGAAGACTGCGTAGATCCCGATTCTGCCAACGCCCACAAAAGTGTAACAACTCCTATGACGTGAGAAAAATGTATAAAATTATTGGACTTCATAATTTCACAGTATTAAATTTACAGACCTTTAGCTGTCGCTGCGGCTTTTATGAAAGTAATTGAAGACAATGTAACCGGAGCAGTTGCCATTTTGAAATCAGAAAAAGATGGATTGCAGTACTTGGATTACCAAAACGTTCAATAAATTAGCCATTGAATCAATAATTTTTTTTATTTAATTGATACAATTGCATTTCTATCTAAGATAATCAATGAATTTTAGAGAAATGATAAACCAACAATAATTTTATATACATTTTTAAGTAAGCCCTTAGTTTAACTTGGAACTGATTTATACAAACTAATATTCAAAACAAGATTAATGTGTTAACTTATTCAAAATTTTCGGCATTTTTGACCCTTGAATCCCTCCAAGTTTTTTCCCCGGTTCTAAAGTTTGTGCCGTCCTCCCACCAGTAACCACAAACACTTTCTCCATCCCCGATCCCAACCCAATATTTGTATTCATCAACATCCCAGACTGCGTAAACGTCGGCGCCATCAATTGCTTCCATTCCCCGCCATTAAAAATCCATGCCGGCCCAAATAACGCTTTCCTGGGATGTCTACCATAACCAGCTTTCCAATCTTCAATCGAAGAATGAATTCCAGTAATCAACTTCCTAAAATCATCCCTCACGCGAAATGTAGCCAACTTTTCCCACTGATTACTCTCATTAATATAAAAATATCCAGTGAAATGCGACGAAAATTCAGTCAATTTCGCCTCAATAGCAAAATGATAAACCTCTTCCTTCTGCCAGGCGTAGGGAAACGACGCTTTCATTCCCGTACCTTTCTTGCCAAACCTCTCAGCAGTCACCATCCGACTTTGATCAACAACCAAAACCCGATGATGATCCGGGGCAATGTCGGGATCATTACCGTTACCCCTAAACGAATCCCAAATACAAAAAATCACTTGTTTATGACCATCGAAATCAAGATGTTGCAATCCAATAAACCCGTCATTAGACCCGCATGGTATAAAACTCGTACCCGGATACGATTGAACAACACTTACAGAATTGTAAAATATAGCAACATTCTCAATACCCCAACTTAAATGTACGGGATCAGCTTGTAGTGGGATTAAATTTTCCATTGCATGAAATGCTGCTTCGCCATTTAGGTAAACATAACGTAAAATTCCGGCGTAAACACCGGCGATACCTTGAGCTTGAATAGTTATTGTATGTAAACCTGGCTGGATGATTTCTACGTGCCCCATCGGCATCCGTTTTACTATCTCGCTACCGCCACTGAAAATTGTATGGCCGACGAGTACAGTACTGCCGACGACAATTTTAACAGCGGAGTTGACGTTGTCTTCGTCATTAGCGATACCAAGTGCGACGTTCAATTGACCCGTTGCTCGTATTTGCACGTCCCATTGAATTAAAGTTGTAGTTGAATCCCAGCCAAGTATACATCCGTCTTGAATGTAAGCAGAGTCATCTGATAACGATGCAGTTGATGCTTGGAGATATAACTCTGATTCAGTGGGGGCCATCTTTATTTTTAATACTCTGAAAAGAATTAGTAGTGTTTTAATTTTGGTGGAATGTTTTAAAGGTTTGGGAAATTTGAAAATGTTTGGAAGATTTCTAAGTAGGTATGCATTTACTTACTTGTTTTTCTAATCGCGTCTGTAGTGCAGCTGTTGGAATAATAAAACGCAGTCAGGAAATAGAATTTCCTTTCCTACTATCAGAGGAAACTTGAAGGTTGAGAAATTTCAAAAGAAATGTTAATAAATGGTAAACAACTTGGGTTGCTTATTTTAAGCGCCACCCCCAAATTGGTCAGTAGACTTGGACGTAAGTGATGTAAATCTATATAAATATTAAAATAAATTTACCTACGCGCTATGTCATTAAACTTTAGAATTCCGTTTAATTATTTTATCGAGTTAAATGTGTAGTTAGTCAAATAAAATTTTAATTGAATAACTAAATAAAATTGACAAACTTAAATGTCATCTTAATAGTTATTTTAAATGGTTTGCAATTTTAACATTGAACACTGACTTAAAACATTTGAAACTAATAACTAATTAATGCAATTGCATGTTGAATAAGTGCTATTCAATTTTAATCTGATTTTCTCGAATTTTATTTTTCAATTTTCAAATTTCATTTTGTCTTTGTTAAAATAACAGTATTGAAATTTGTGCATTTTGTTAATCATCAATTAAATGATTGGTAGTAAATGCAACTTTTAGCTGCATTCAGCATTGCAATAGTGGCGCAACTTGATGTACAAATCTTATTTTACATTTACAAACGAAAATTTTAGATTTATACTATTTGATGCGGTGACCATCAAAACGTTAAAGATAAATTATAAACATTCATAACATAAGCGCTAAAGTAATTTTTGCAATCTTCCTCTTATTTACTAATGTTAAATTTATTCATCATGACTTGATCCTGCACTTATAATTAAAAAAATAAAATGTGTTAAGTTGCCTTTTTATTTTTTTTTTGTACTTAAATATAAATGCATTTACAAGCTAATATTTTAACACGTTAAAATGTACACGGCTATAACTACAACATTCAGATTTTTTTTATCGAAAAAAAATCTTTTACCGTGTAAAAATATATCCAGTTTTTAAATGTAACTGTCGTATGAATTGTGCTGGTACATGATTACATTTGACGGTTAGTACAAATAAATTCATCCCATAGGAGGGTAAAAAAATTATTTGGAAAAATACACATCTCATAGTGGCCATAACTAGCAACTAATCAAAAAAAAAAAGAATAAACAACTTACATACAAATTTTAACAGTTTGGTTTTCTTTGTAAAAAAAATTTTTTCCCGTCTAAATCTAAATTTGTCTGTCATATGAATTCAGGTCAAAATAGCTATTATTAAATCAATAATTGCATAGAATATAGTTTTAAAAATGTATTGCACACAATTTTTAAACTGTCAGACCCAAATAAAAGTTGTGAATAGATATATAAACAGTCCAGTTTTAAAAATTTCTCGTTTTTTTTTTTCAAAAAAAAAGGAAAAAGAAAAAAAATCGTATTCTAGAAAAAACAGTGTATCACAAGATTCAAATTATTTCATCTGAAATGAAGTTATTTTAAAGAAAAATAAGCGAGAAATAATTTTTGGGTACCTTTAACAACTTAATCATTCAACATGTCATATTTTTGTTTTTTCCGTGGGACGACGTTTTTACCTTCGTAACGGCCTCCACCACCCGGCGATTCCTGTAATTAAATAAAATATAAAATAGTGAATTTGGGCAGTTCTTTGCTCTAAATTGTGTTATAATGACGAGTGGGCATAAATCTAGTCATGCGACCTTTGATTTAAATAAAATGGCTGCTTTAATAGAACTTGCTCTGTAGATATAAATATGTTAAATCCTTTTAACTTCTTCTCACAATAATAGTACAGAAAGTGATCGCTAGATTGCGCACTTCCCCAATGAAATTAAGTAGACTGTTATTTTTTGGCAAATCAACAGTAAATTTTACATTGTCGGGAATAAGCCTTGCACTAAACGGCATTGACATCATAAGCTTCACGCTGTAATTGGTTTAAAAAAATTTCACTATTTGAATTTCATTGGTCTAGCCTTCAGCCTTCTTTACTGCCGAGTATCATCAGAATTCATATCAATCTAAGTTCACATAAAATAAAAATGACGCAAAATAATGCCGCACGGAAAGTCAGCAACTGTTATTAAAGGAACGTAATAATGTCTGAAAACTTGCTTTGCATCATTCGTGCTTACTTCTAATGTGAAGACCAGTGCAGCGTTAGTTTTAAAAGCTTTTATAATGTAACATAAAAATAATACTGCGCAAACTCCTTGTCATCTCACTTTCAAAAAATCAACTTACCAAGTAGTGTTCGCCATACATAATATGAACATTCATATGAGCTTTGAACTGCCTTTCACGAGCAAACGCTCGATTACACTGCCTGCAATGATACATCCCGTCAGCTCCGGGTTGAGGATCATCTTCAACTATTGGCTCTTCGGGTTCCTCTTCTTCTTCATCTTCTTCCTCCTCGTCTTCGCTCTTTGAAATTATTTGCCTCTTAACTTGAACTGGCCGCGAAACTGCTTTCACCACGGGTCGCTTTTGTCCGGATCTAAATGCACAGTTAATTAAAAAATTTTTTTTAGATAAATGTTTCAGTAACTGAAGACTGAGTGAGTAATGTGTTTAATGAATTTCAACATTTCATACACAGTTAATCGTAATTGCAAACGCATTATTTTCGTGCTGAAAATAACAAAACAATGATGAACCCCATATAAACGGATTACTCTTTCATCCTTTACACAAACTTACGATTCACCACCGGTTTTCTTTGTAGTTTCCTCCACCGCAACGCGAGCAGCAGCCGTTTTCCTTCCTCCGTACTTCTTTGGCGACGGGGTGAACACTATCTCTTCTTTAGTTTCTTCTTCCACCGTTTCCAGCTCCATTATCGTTGACACATTCTCAATTTTCGGCTCCGATTCACTCGTCTCCACCACCTGATCATCATCTTTTTTTATCTCAACATTTGAGATATAATCGTGCCCACCATCAATGCAAACAACTTGCTCCACGTCCAAAACCTGAACCGGTTCGGCAATAACATCCGGTTCCTTTCCCGACCCAGGTTTGACAAGGGTAGGGACATTCGGTTTTAAAATTGAAGTCATTTTCACATTCTGGACATCATTATTACTTTGATTCTCAGATTCAGCCAGAACTACATTCTCAAATGAAGCTCCCTCTAGTGGATTTTCTTTATTATTATTATTTGATTCCATTACAATCGACTGCGAATTCGATTCCTGAATCAAATTACTTGGTTCTTCGGCTAATTCTACCCACTCAATTCCCTGTTCCCCTTCGATTTGGGTTGCTACAGCTGCGATATTTAGAGAACTTAATTTGGTTTGAGTACCAGCTGACGTCTTAACTACTATTGGTTTGCTAACTGGTGCTGTTACTGTTTTCACGACGACTGGTTGACCGGTTAATCTGGGTATGCTTGTAGCGTCAAGTGGTTTTGAACATAGCATTAACGCAGCTAATTCAACTGATCCAGGTGTGACGTGAATTTTATGAACATTTTGTAAATGAAGGAGCATAGTCCGTTCGATTAATGTGAATCGGTTGCAGAGACGACATGTGTAAACGGATATTGATGCGCCTTGTTTGAGAGATTCTGTAGAAAATTAGAATAGTTTGCCAATTAATTTTTTTGTAACTAAATGTCGTAAAGTTAGAGGTTTTTGTACAAATCTGATATTATTACAACTACTTTTTACCTTTAGATTCGTCTGTGGGTTCAGTCCTCGTACTTACAATACTAGAAAAGAAAATAAAAGTTTGAATTTGGTTTCATCATTCGTTAAAATTACAATCTTACGACGCTTTAGACGGAATAGTGAAAACGACATCAACTTTTTGATTACTGTGACTCGTATTGATATGTTGTTGTATGTCTTCTCTGTCGTGGTATGATGTGTTACAAAGTTTGCATTTGAATACACCGAACGAAGATTTATGTTGAAGAAATGTTACAAAATCTTGAAACTCTTTTTTACAAATTCCGCATATGTAAACATCGGTCTCGTCAGTCATCTGAATTAAAATATTAAATGTCATTAAAAAATAAATAATGTGGAGTACAGTACTTACGTAATTACACTATGAAAATAAATTTTGATCCCGCTTAATGCCTCCTTTACGTTGTTTTAAAACGTTAATTTAACTTCAACGTGAAGGAGGAGACATTTTTTCCCATCGCACAGATCAAGAAATAGAGAAAACCTGAGCTGTGCTAAGACGCGTTTTCTCCTATACGTTTCATTACTTAACAATGCGCGATATTAAAACAATAATTTTTCGTCTCGGTTTTTAAAATTTCCATCTATATTTTCTGTTTTTAGTACAAATTTTGGGAGAATTTTTTTAAATGTGTTTAGAAATTCGTTTTTGTTTGAAAGGTGTAATAGGTCGTTGACATTAACAATTTGTTAGGAGACGTTAAATAGAGATGAAAGTTGGGTTAAATAAGAAATTGAAATGTCGAGATGACTTTGTTACCTTTATCGGTTGTAGTTGTTGAATTTGATCAAAAAAAGCAACGGAAAAGATGTACAAAGTTAAACCGCCATACTTGTGCGCTTTTGCGGTCGTAGGAAAATGTGAAATGCTTTTAAAAATACCGAATTTTTAACATTTATAGTGACATTACTTTGGAGGACCAGATAGAAGTTTAACATGTTATTTATTTCAATAGTTTGTTGCTTATTTGTTATTTAAACGATTGTTTAAACTTGACACTATAAATCAAAACAGATCAACTTGTGACGTCATATCAAGCAGCTATTAAACTGCTATTGGTTAAAATATGACGTCACTAACGTATGGTTGAATGAAAACGCGCGGCAGATTTTTCGTTTCGCTTCTCCATGGCACTCTCTACACACAAAAATAAAGATTGAAAAAAAATATTTCTGGTTTTTTTTATTTCAAATATAATTACATTTTACTACTATAAAAATATTTAATATTTTTAACGTCACTACGGATGACGCGTTATATTCAAAATGGTAGACGTAAATAATCCATAAAAAAATAACTACAATAATTCAAATGGCTGATGACATTGATGAATTATTAGACGAAATAGAGTCACAATTTATAGGTACCAAACCAAAAAGCATAACCCAAAAGGCAAAGTAAGAATCCAAAAACGTTGCCCAAAAATATTGCTAATAAATTAATTTCAGCAAAGCTGATTCAATACAAGATGACGAATTACAAGCAGCACTTGAGGACATCTGCACCGAACTACAACCTCCTTCTAAAGTATAACCAACTATTAAAACAGTATTTTATATTAAAAAGAGTAAATTTTTAGAGAAATAGTGCTGGCACGGTGTCAAGCCATGGGTTACAAAAAAGGTTTCGTATTAACATCTCAATTTCCGCAAACGTTTTTAACCAATTTAAAAACCATAGCAGGTGCTTTCCAACAATTATGGCAGGAACTAATCACCCTATGGGCTTAGGTTCAACTACTTTGCCAAGGTAAATAGAAAAAAATAAATATGACAACTTACTGTGGACTCAAGATCCTATCAATTGTAGAGCCTGTGATGCCCTTCGTTGTTTAAAATGCGATTTTAAAATTTCATGGTTTAACGATTTTTCATGGACATCAGATGTCGATTATTTATTTCTAAGAAACAACATGCCAGATTTTCAGAAACTAAGAACCAGACTTAAATCAAAGAAAGGTATAACGAATATTTTCGTTTCTTGAAATTTTAACAAATTTATTTTCTTTCAATTCATTTCAGGCAATCGCGCATATGCATGTCAGTGTCAGTGGCGGTCAGTTGGGGAACCAATCGAGGTCCAAAGCGACTCAAGTTTAAAATGGATTTGCAGCAAACACTGATCAAAAATAATTGCACCGACATATCATTATCAAATTAAGTCTTTAATAGGTGTGTAATCATTAAATTCAAAACTCGCACGTGTTCTCATTTCAAGCCATTCTGAAAACAAATGAAATAAATTCGTGAATGTAAAATTACTTTTTATCATTTTACTTACGTATCAATAAGAGAATCTCTCATTTCTGTTGTAATAGCAGTAGGTCTGGCTTCATTCAGCCTAAAAATACTTTCAATAACCGAAAACTCGGTACTCGTTGTGTCCAAACCGCAAAAAGCAGACCAATCATTAACAACCATTCCTCCTCCAATGACATTGCTACCCCGGTTCACTGTGCCAGCCTTTATAAATAAAAATAAGAGTAAGTGTAAGAAGTGGCAGAGCTCTTTAACTTTAGACCGGGACGAGCAATAATTTGATTACTTACAACCAAAGGAATTTGTAATAAAGACGATAACTCGTCTTGACTTTCCACTTTGGTTTTTGGATGAACCTAAAATAATTTAAATCGCTTTTTTAAGTTATTAAACTTTCATAACAACGTTTTCTTAACGTACTAGACCTCCTTGGTTACTTAGAGTGCAGTACGTGCCAACTAACACGTTATCAGCAACTGTTTGGCGAAAAGCTTCAACTTGAAGAACATCAGTCAAGATTTCCTCAGTTTCCCTGTCCAAATCGGGATGAATGAGTGCGCAGTAATCATTACAAGCAATAACATTGCCAAGAGCCGATAATCTTTCTTCTACTCGCATTATTTTAACTGAATCTGGTAAAGAATTTCTCAACTGTTGTAATTCTTGATCTGTGGTTGAACTGGGTACGAGTAACCCGTTTCTGTTACCTTAAAATAATAAAATTTACGTCATCATTAATTTTTTGATGGAAATTTATTGAAACTTTACCAACTGTTAATCGACCAATGATTCGACACCCAGCGATTGACGTGTGGATTACGGGAATTGTATCACCCAATTCGCTTTCAAACACACTAATTTAAAAATAAAAAAAACTTTTAACTATGGGTAAATTAATAGTTTAATTTTTTCATATCTACCTGTAGAAATTTTCGGCGCCGCCAATGGCTACTAAACAATAGCGATTTGTTAATTTGGAGAAAACGCCTACTTCGTTACTCCCTTCAAATTGAGTTCGAACAGCCATTTTTTCAAGGTTCAAAAACGTTCAAACTTTTAGTCGTTTAAGATGAAAAATGCAATGTATTTAAATGATCCTAAATCGTGTGGTGAAACGTGGTGCAACTCGTGCAACACGGCCGTCTAATATTTAAACCTAAACTTCCGGTAGTGATAACCAAAATTGTAAATAGATGGCGCTTAATACCGCCAAATTTTAATCCTCTATGAAACTAAATAAATCTATTAAAGATTTGTTTTATCTGTCGAAAAATCATATTAAAATTAAAATTATTTTGAATTTACCACACAGGTCAATGCTAATACTTTTGCGTGAACGTGACGAGTGCTATCTGTTTTTACCTCCATTTTCTCCCTAAATAAGTTTAAACACATAATCAAATTAAATGTTTAGTACTAGACAACTTCGAGTACTTATATCGGCAAACAACGTAAAAACACGGGTTCATTTTAGTTGTGTAGACCTACAGATGACGACTCTTTAACCATTGTGGTGTTAATATTGATAGAAACTCTAAAATCGTGTTTGAGCACACAAATCATTAACAAAATTCATATAAATTAATAGAAATTAGCTTTATTCAAACTCTATTTAACCAACAAGAAAATAAATTAAGGCGATGATGATCTTTTCCTATATGCATCGAACTCCATTTGAAAATGTATGACCTGAAAATTCAAAAATATTTCTCTATCAATCAATTATTTATAAACCAATTTTTAAATTACTTGTTTAACGTGGGCATTTGCAATTTTCTTCATCTGCTCACTAGTACTACCCTGACTTTTAATACTTCCATGACGGCTGACCACATCGTGCACAAAAGCTTTGCATATGGAAATCAGTTTTTTACCGCACACTTGAAACAACTCATGTTCCGGTGTTATCCCGTTAGCACTAAGAGCATCATACACGGCATTACGCAATTTCTAAATCAAGGAAATTCAAAAATTTAATACACATTTCCCAATTCAAATTCTCCAACGAACTCTTAGATGATGCTCCGACATTCCACGAGATTCTTGTGATGAATGTTTTCTCTCTGCTGATCTACATTTTGCTGGTAACTTTGATTTCGACCTGAAAATAAGATAATCAAATTAAAGTCTAATCGGAATCGGAAAAGTTTTATTTAATCAGTCGTTACTTTTCAGTCTTTTCGTGTGAAGCGCCCCCTGTTTTTGAAACTGCTGACTGCGGGGTTGAAATTTCTCTAGGCGATTCGCTGCTCTTCCTGCGGTCCCTTTCTATCATTCTAACAAATGGCGACTTTTCGATACATTTTTTAGCACGAGGACTTCTTCGCAATTGACTTTTTGAAAGTGAAGAATCGGATCTGTTTCTATGTCTTTGTTCTTCGCTTTTTACAGATGATGAATAAAGCGAACCCGTTTCGTCTTCCACGTATTTATTACTGTACAATACGTCGTTGTCTTTTATTTGACTTCTTCGAGCAGTCCTGAAATAATTAGGATTTTATTTTACTGATTCATAATTACTTTTAAGTTATTTAATATTAACTGCTCGTCATTTAAACCGCATTCATTCATTTCTGACCATTGAAGTGATACGGATAGTCTTGGCTTTTCTATTTGTTCGTCCTGAAACGAAAACCATGTGAACCAGTTTAGTAATAGGAAAACTTTTTATTAAATTGTAAGTTACGTTTGCTTCTGGCAGTGTAGGCTTGTTTTTGGCATTTCCATTACTATCAAAGCACATCAAAAAATAGTTGCAATCTGGTCCTGTGCATTGAAAAATTATAAAAATTAATTTTAAAAAATGCTTACAAATTTTATAAGATTTAATCAATACCTAAATCGGCTACCGAGGAACTTGAATACAATTGCGATTCCTCAAACTTTACCCGTTCGAACGCCTTTCTTTCAGGCCATTCATTCGGATCACGTAAATAACCTTAAAAATTACAAAAAATTAAATTATATTATGAAAATGAAATTCTGATCACTACAACAATTTTCTCACTTGGTACAAAAGCACGAGGTGGTGTCTTTTCATTAATCACATTTACAAGCGAAAAGGCTTTAGTACTTTGATCAATTAACCTTTCCAATACTTTTTGCCGAGCTTTTATAAAAACATGACGTATATTTTCCGAGTTTAAATCGGGTAGTGCGTCGCCTTCGTCTAATCTACCTGCAACCAAACCAAATTATTAATTATACAAGTGAAGACAAAAAATAAGGTTGATTTCTTACTTTTCCAATAACTTAAAACGTTTAATTGAACTTCTTTAACAACTGCTAAAGCATCGGCAATACACTCAGTGTCATAATAAGGCAACGATTCCAGCGTCTGTATCCACGTTTCCGTTGTGTCTTTTGCTATTTCCATTATTTTGGCTTGAATTCCCAGTCGCTCGTTCAAAAACCCAAGTAATGGATACGATGTCTTTAAAAGATGAAGTTTAACTACCGGACTATTAATCTCGTCTGAGACCAACAAAAAATTAAGTTGATGTGTGTGATTTATCATAGGTGGCACTGATGCTACAAAGACAGAAGATTATTAGGTGGAGTACATATTTTTGATGTGGTAAAATACTTTTATAATTTCCTTTTTTCATTTGGTTTTTCCAGTTTTCAGTAGTTGCGGCAAACATTTCGTCTCTTTCTGATATACTTTCCGAACTGTAGTGCAGACGAACGATTAAAGCAACCTAGAGAAGAAAAGTGTCAGTTACATGGGTCTGTAGATTTGGTTTTGCTAAAGAGTAAAGTTGGAGAGCTATGCTGATGCTATAGTTAAATTACGGATAAAATAGGTAACCGTTCGGTTAGTTAAATGAAGATTATGAAAAAAAATTACCGCAAATTCATCTAAATTTTAGTGTAAAATATCGTACAATTATAATTTTTAGCAAAAAAAATGTACCGTATTTAGCTAAAAACTACCACATCTTTTTCTTAATTCCTTCGATCTCATGTGGCGTTAACGCTTCTACACTTAATAAGCAATAGCAAGACCAAAACTCTTTAACGAAACTTAAACTATTCTTAAACCTTTGACTGCTCATTGAACTTTTGAAGCCAATTTCTGGAACTTTCCAGCAGACCACTTTTTGACTCCAAACTTAAATTTAACGCATTGGGGGCAATGATGTAAACAGGTACGGAATTGATATCACATTCGGAAACAACTTCAATATTTGACGACGTACACACCATTTCCTGCAATTAAATAATCACAAATAAATTACCAATTCACACAAATAAATCGTTTTAAACACACATTGGGATCTCCATCCTCTTCGCTAGTAAAAATGCAACGATCAAATATACTATTCTCGTCACAATTTAAATGAAAACCGAACATACTCTGAGAGATTTCATTCTGAAATTAAAAATTAAATCATTAATGACAGCATTTATTTTTACATTATAAATCTCACATTAGAGTTGTACATCGAAATACTGCCTCTCCAAAACGTTGTCCATGGGTTAAATTTTTCTTTGATGTACAAACTACTAACAACTTCACCTCCTAATACTTCAACCCAAACACGACAATCTTCACTTTTCTCTTCCGAATCATTCAATATGTACGTGTAGCAATTATGCCATGAAATTAGTCTTTTGATTGACCCGTACAATTCAACATGATCACTACATTTGATTTTAAAAGAATCATTAGTAAATGTGATAAAAATAAACAACAAAATTCATTTACAAAGGCTTCAACGACTCGATATCTCTCCAATCCCAAATGATGTCCACATGATACGATCCTAAAATGCTACACAATTAGAATTTTAATCAAATAAACCCGAAATAAAATTACCTGGTGGTGGTAATGAATCCGCCAGTTTGTGTATGCATTCGGATAATTCTTTCGTTCTTAAAAAGTGTAGTTGTGACCTATGTAAATAAAAATAAATCGATTAGGTTTATTGCGTTCAGTATAATGACGTGGTTTAATGCTAACGTTTCGTCATTTTCTTTTAATTCCAATGAAGTGAATAAATTCAAATCTTTCCACACTACTGCTTCATCATTTGAACCATTTAACTCTTTCAAATCAATTATTTTTATGGCACACGCTTTCGATTTGTTGCTTAGGTTTCTCCCGTTAAACACGAGTCTATTTTCAATGTCGTGAATCAACGTTTGCCAACGGCAGCAGAGGTTGTAGGCTATTTCTTGAAATGTATTGTTCTTGGGTGAAATCACGATGATATACTTTTCCATTTTTGTTGTTGTTAATTTAGTTTTGGAAGGAGATATATTCAAAATCTCATAGCGATACCCGGCACATAGACCGCAAAATGTTTTTCGCCATTATAGATGGTTACTTCGAAGCACAGCATTTGCCCATATTTTTCAAAATTAAACAACGTGTGAAATTAGAAAATCTAGACTACAAAAAATAGTTAATTGAATTTAAATTTTATTCTTACTAATAAAACAGCGATAATTTTCAACTAAATAAATGGTGGTTTAGTTTCTTAAGTGCGAGACTAATTTAGTAGTAAAACTGGAGAGAGTAGTCTTGTTTTACCGCACAACCAATAAATAAATATAAATTTGAGAATGAAAATTTCTATTGCTTAATGTGAATTCCTTTAAGTCGTATAACATTTTCTAGCGTATTATACCTTTATGTAAAGTCTTTATTTAAATAAAACTAATTATTTTAAGTAGCGATGATGATGTCTGGTTTCTCGCCTTTTTGTCTGGCGTCTTTACAATACAGTTTGAAGTAAATTTTAAATCTTTTTAACATGTCTGATGAGGAATATGACGTATATGAGGTATATTTTAAATATATTAATTACGCTGAAAGATGTTTGTATAATCGTAAACAATACCGCTTATAAAACTTGTACGTAATTGTCAGAATCAGTACATTTTTTCACGTGAAATTCCGCCACAAGTGCACGCATTTCTTTTAAAAGTCAAGTTAAAATTTTCGTTTTAATGAATACGTGTTGTTGTAATTACAGGTGGAAAAAATCGTGGATAGCAAATTAAAATATAACCGAACAGTTTATAGGGTTCGTTGGAAAGGTTATGGTCCGGAAAATGACACTTGGGAACCAGCGAAAAATCTGACTAATTGTATTGAGTTAGTCGAGGCTTTCGATAAAGACAGAGCTTTAAAGCAATCATCAGCCGAAACACCGAGACGAGATAGTAAAAGTAGAGAAACGACTAACCGAAGTAGCAGCAGTAGAGAAATCACTAACCGAAATAGCAGAAGCAGAGAAACCATTAACCGAAGTAGAGAAAGACCCAATCGAATTAGCAGAAGTAAAGAAAGACCCAACCGAAGCAGCAAAAGCAAAGAAATCCCAAAATCAGAAGTATTAATTAGTTTGTAACAACTTTATTTACTTAAATTCTAAATTATTTTTTTTATTTTAAGCCAAGATATGTTGTAGAATTGAAAGAATCTGTTGAGGCCATGGCCAATGGAGTAGCAGATATCAAACTTCCAACCGTGGTAATGTTTTTTTAATATATAATATCAAAGAGTCACATGAGTCATGTGTTTCCTTGAGAATACGTAATAAAATGTCATTATTAATTGGTAAATAGCTTAGAATTTTGTATTATTTTAATTTCAGGCTAAATTGGTGAAATCATCATTGGACATTACCCCAAGACATTTTAAAGAAACAACCGGTCGATATCCGACGATACGCGAAGTTAGAGTACGAGATAAATAATTATATATATTTCCTAAAAATATTGATGAAAAATTGTACCTTGTATGTAGAGTTACGCTGCACAACAAAGCTACAAAAAATTCTCGGCAGATGATCAAGTTTCGGATGATGAATTGGACACATCATTCGTCCAGCCACAGAAGAAAACGAGGCGCTTAGCAAAATACTTGATGGCAACTTCAATAATCATTGGCTTATTTGCTGTTGGTTGGGCAGCCATGGTTTGGATTCTAAATTCTGAAGTTATGAAGGACTTTGGAGATGAAAAGAAACCCTGAAAATTAGTTTTTAAAAAAAAAAATAATTTTTTGTTCTTCCCTGGTTTTGATTTACCAAATTGGTGTTCTCCCTTTTGGTTGCAATCTTGAGAAGAAATTTCTAAAAAGATGATCCTGTAACCTAATCAACTTCATAAATAAATAATCATCTCACAAAATGTATTATATATTTTCTAATTTGTGGTATTTGGTAATGTAAGTACCTGTAAAAAAATCTCTTATTACTAGCATAATTATTGTAGAAGAAAATTGGGATTAGAAATGATATGAATTTATTATTATTATTATTATCGTGATGAATTGATGATTGCTTTTAATTTGCAATAAAGTTTGTAGGGTTTGTTTGTGGTAATAGAGAGTTGTGCAACTTGACTTACACAGAAACTTAAGCTTATGACGATTTACGGGATGCACAGAACTCTAGTTCTTCACATCAAGTAAATCGTCAGAAGTTAAATTTAACTTATAGGTATAACTCCGGTTGCCCAAACACCCTAATATTTCAGTATTTGTTTACCTGCATCATTCTCTTAGCTATTCATTTCTTAAGCTCAAAAACTCCATTTCATAATTGTTTGGTTGTAGTTTATTTTTGACAAAAATAGTATTTTGATGTGTATCTCATTACATTTTGAGTGTTACTGTAAATATCTTATTCCCGGTTTTAAATAGAATGTTCTCTACAAAAATATTCCTGCATTCGCCTGTTTTTTGAACAAAATCTTCACACGCTTCCTAAAAACAGAATTAAGATGCAAAAACAATTGAGTTACGTTTTTGTAAAACTTATTTACCTGTAATACTGGAAGTAGCTGTGTTAATTGATTATAAAAATCGCCGTTACACCACGCTAAACTCACGTGGAACGATGGCGGCTAAAGGTTAAGGCGTAGGGTCATTAAAGTCGTAGTGAAAATAAATTATTTTGTTCCTTACCTTATAAAATGGGGGCAATTTAAATTCGGCGAAACATTCATCGACAAAACCAACAGCAGCTTTCAGTTCCTCGAATCCAACATGCGCTTTAAATCCTATAAAAGTCCTATTAAAAGAAATAACCTCAGCTGTATGTTAAAAAAAAAAGTTATGGAATTTGCGCTTCGAAAATTTACGGAGTGAACAAACAATTGATAAGTGTTATGAACTGGCGGATTTGAATTTGAAATCCAATGGGGTTTTCCCGCACAGGTTCGAATCCTGTCGACTGCGCCAATGTTACGAACTGGCGGCTATCCCCGAAGGGAAACTCCTGCCCAGTTCATAAACATTGGCAATGAAGAAAAGAACAACTGTAC
Organism: Pachymerium ferrugineum; assembly: GCA_034686365.1. NCBI lineage: Eukaryota > Metazoa > Arthropoda > Chilopoda > Geophilomorpha > Geophilidae > Pachymerium > Pachymerium ferrugineum. The sequence continues at coordinate 44,862 of JAQGAS010000020.1, forward strand.
CTGAAGATTTCAAAGTGTACATTGATTAAATAATACTAAAGTTACCTAGGTTACCTGGTATGCATATTATGCAGTTCACAACACTAAGTTAAGCTCATCTCATTCACATTGGAAATACGTACAAGCAACCTTACATGTACGATTTCCTTGTCACATTACGCAGTTAGTTAATGCAAGCTTACTTTCCTTATCTACTTCAGCATCATTTGCGTCATTTCTGCCTTAGTTCAATGTAACATCGGTGTGAACTTAGCTTTGATTATTTACTGCGCATCCCGCAGAACCGTTACAGTTTAAAGCCAAGTCCACATCTGTTCATATTGAAGTAAAGCAAAAGCAATTAAGAAGTCCCAGATTAGCAATGATTTGCTGCGCGAAATTTCTGCAGTGTTAACTAGCTCAAAATAAGCTCAAACTTGTTCAAACTCCCTATAAATTATCAATACCTCGTCCTATCTTCGTTTGTATAAACCTCCAGATATTTGAAACACACTAAAAACCTTTAAGAAAATGTAATTATAATAGATTCATTGAAAATACAAGACCAAACTACCTTTTAAAATTGCTAAATTTCGTTTGTAACTGCGCCGTAAGTGAATCTATCCAATGATAGCGTATAACAACCGTTTTCGATATACTTAAATGCAACTCCTCAACTGGTTCGAGGTTCACTTTTTCCCCGCACAACTTTATAATCGTTTGAACCATGACGTGGAATGTTTCTTTTGGCTCATCTAAAATGTTTAGTAAGCAGATATTTACTTAGAAGATTAAAACTATTGATTTATACCTCATCTTACACGGAACGTAAACAAACGTCGCCCAATTTCCAGGTTCATGTTTGAACGAACGAATTTTTCCTTTATGTAATTCTGGGTCGTCTTTATACTGGTCACTTTGGTCATAAAACATTTTTGCTATGGACGATGGGAGAGGTAACCGTTGCGTACTTCTCTTCTTTTGAATTTTACTGAAAATAAAATTTAAAATTCAGTTTTTGTGCTCGAAAGAATGTTTGTTCATTAATGACATTGGGCAACGATTACAATGCTATTCTTACGGACTTGCATACCAATAAGATGAGTAACATCATAGACCTGGCTACTTGACAAATTAAAGCTAAACCAAGCACATGACAAATATTTGGCTACTGATAAGAATTCTTTTAAAGCCCATTACACAATCTAGTATTGAATACAAATATTGTCACGGTTTTGACCACTGTCAAAACATTCATAATTTACCTCGAAATTGTGTCAATTCCGTTGTCAGTTCGTCGTTTTTTACTCGTGTCCTCAGTTTTTTCACATATTTGTCGCTTTGCTGATAAATTAGAGTCCGGTTCTTCATTATCGTCACTCGAGGTTTCGTAACTTTCAGCTAGCAGGCCTAAAGACATTGAAAGTTAGTTATGTGTTTGCTGACTTAGTTGTTACTGGAGGCCACCATTTTCTTAAAACACCATCTAGTGGCAAAATTATGAACTAAGTAAATGCAAAACGTTTAACTTAGGCTTCATAAAATATTAAGGATATTCTTTAAAAATAAAAGAAACCTCTAAATAATGAAAACAATAATTTCTTGTGTCTTAAAAAATTAAAAAAAATTATTTGTTATTGCCGTATAAAGAAAATGAAATACATATTGTAATGCAAATAAAAAAGTCATTAAAAAGTTGAAAGAAATCGCTTACCTCGTTTATCAGCTCTAAGAAGACCCAAGCTATTTAAACTTGGGTTAAGTGTTAATTACTTCCTTTGGAGGAAAGAAAAAACACACAACAACCTGGTTCTTATTTACGTATTATGTTAGGAATAAAAGTGTTCTCAAGATTAATGAATCTTCTTTTGCACTCGTTGCATCGTTAGCCGAAAAGAATAGAAGATAAAATACTAAGGAAAAAGAAAACTCCTCAAACTACCACCAGATGGCGCAAAGTAAAATAGGTGATGAGAGGCTCTTTTCCCCCACTAGTTTATTAAATTTCGGTATGAAGCAATCAGACAATAAGTAAACAAACTGAATTACCCCAGAAATCTATTTTTAGATTTGTTATTAATTTATTAGCAAGAACTTTTGATAGTCGACGGGGAATTCAAGTATTTTAGCTGTTTACACATATAACCTACCCGTTAGAAATTTTTATTACCATCTAAATTCTACATAAAAAAGATAAAAAGAAAATTTAAATTTGAATGCAAAACTTTTTTTTTCTAAAGTTTGTGTCTGTTATAAATGAAATTCTATTGTTCATGTTTATAGTTTTATTGATTTTTGTGATCGGATTACGTGCGTGAAGATGAGAAAGAGGATTATAACGTTCACTTTTTCCTTTATACTTCATTACGATAAACTTGTCATTAAATAAAAATTAATTAAAAACAACTTGTGTAAATAATATTATTTTGGAATTAATTTACAAATTTCTTAAACTTCTTTAATATCTACAAGAGAAAGAGTTAAAAAACAATCTATCAATTACGTCATTGTATACGTCACAAAACCGTGTGAGCATTGACGCGTTCTAGGGCACACTTATAAATTCTTAAATAGCACATGACGATTTATACACGTAATTTATATGATTTAAGAGAAAAATAATATTATTATAAGTAAAATATGGAAATTAAATTCCTCCTGAATTTAATTTAATAAGCATTTTTATTAAATTTTGGGGTGGATTAAGAGCGACATATTATAAATAAATCATGAGTTAATTAAATCATTTTTTTTATAAAGAGGTTCCATTTTGATCGTGTATAATAGGCATTCATAAGAAGCGTGCCTAAAGAATTAATGAGTAAGTAGCGGCAACTGGTGGTGAATTGTTTAAATAATAGCTTACCCGGTTCATGTAGTATTTCATTTGAAGCATTAATTTAGACAAATTTCCTTGAACGGTAATACAAAAGTAGATGCTATAAATCAAAAAGTCTAAATTCCAAGAAATTCCGGGTAATGAACTAGGATAAAAAAAATTTAACATCTTTTTATAAAAAAAAAAGTAAATAAGGCACCAAAATTAAATTACAAAAAAAAAAAACTTGATTATAAATGTTATTAAAAGCAAATGCAAAATTTAAACAATTTCGCTTGTATTAAAATTTAATTTAGAAAAAAATATTTAAAAAATAGGAATTGTATAAAAATATAATATTCGCTTTGAACAGCTTTTGATCGGTTCAGTTGCAACGTCATACATTGGTCGAGGCAGGACAAGAAAAAAAAAAAAGAAAAAAAAAATTGCCCACGTATTTTTAGTCAAAGCTGGGGATTGCTCCGCAGCTTCGACGAGCACTTTGTGCAGCTCAGCAGAGTTGAGGCAGCTCAGAAAGCAGCATCCTCATTTCGCTTCGTATTGGTTCACTGCGAACATCATCAGCGCACGGGACAGCTACAATAAGCAGAAAACCCAGTCATGCACGGGTACCTACAATGGGACCTAACACCAAAACTAATCCATTCTACAATTCTACATAAACAATGTAAGTACAAACTTTATTTATTTATTTATTTTATTTTTTTTTTTTTACAAATTTTAAAAATTTTGCATTTACAAAAATCTTCAATCCAATTTTTTATATTTACTTCATTGCATTCTTAATTCTTGAAATTCCTTGGTAGCTTTGTTTATTCAACATGCGCCATTTGATAGTCTCATAAAATTAATTGAAATTTGACAAATCCAATCACTTCATTGTACGATTAAAAAGATAGCTTGTAAGTAGATAAAAACACATTCTAACATTTTATTATTATGTAGTATTAGCCACTAAAACATTTTTATCGTTTAATTAAGAGCGATGAGTACGTAGCAAAATTGACAAGAGCGTGAAATGCGCTTCTGGTGAGAAGGGGGAATGTGAAACCCTGAAATTTTCGTGGTCGTCTTTATTTTCGAGCATATTTAAGTTGAACCCATGTGGTGACACCTGTTATCTTCCCGCCTGTTGCTGCGTACCTAAAGCTGAGCTGTCAATGCCCACATCAACTGTCGAATTAGCTAAGAAATAAGCAATCAGATTGTCGAGGAAATGCGATATTGAGTTATCGGGATGTTGCAATACAGACAAAAATTATTATTATTAAAAAAAGTTCTGCAGATGTAAGAAAAATATACGTAGAATAAAGTTGTTCAAGTTTTTTACGATTAGTTTGGTGGATAATTGTTAATTGTATAAGCAGTTTAAGTGAGACCGGTAAAATGCTGAGGGGATGTTTATAATTTCCTTATTGCTGATCTTTGAATCATAAATCCACCTATTCCGAAAACCTTTATGTACGAAGTTTAGTTCACGTAAAAGTTATCTTTTTGGGGTTAGGTAGGTGTAATATAAGTTCCCGAAAACATTTTTATATAAGTTTCTATTCCATATTCTTTCCTGCAGAGAACCAAAATAAGTTTAAAAAAATTTTCTTCTCAGTTCAGCGTAATATTACAAAAATTATTTCGGTACGAGAGTTTCTATTCTACAGGCTTGCTTGAAAAGACCCGACTAATTTTATATAAAAAATTTTCTTCTTCATTAGCATTAAAACAGCACAAGGTCATTTGATTAAACCAATCGAAATAACATCACGTTCATTTAATATTACATAATTTCGTCTTTGGCTCTTATTCTGTTTTTCATTAAAAAGTGGTGAAACTTTTTTTTCCCTAATTCTATTATGAAAAATTCTTTGACAGTAGAATTTCAAATTCCTGCATCAAACTATTCATAGAATGTTTATCAAGTGAAAGTTGATATAAAATTATAAATGGATATGGTCGTAAACTCTTCATATGGTTTATGATGGGTGATTAGATAGCTGTTTTTGTTCACGGATATTTATTGTGGTTAAAAATAAGACTCAATTACAAATTGGTTTTTATTTTTGGGGTGTATAGTTATTGATTGATGTGATAGGAATATGGTGCAAGAGTGGATTTTCCGAAAATTTTTCAACGATTAGGTTAGTCGCACTGTATTAAGCCGGATGTAAATCGAGGGTCCCACGAAGGTGGGTGATTCAATAAGGAAATACTTAATAAGTCCGACTGATCAGTGATGTGGGAAACAACATGGCTGATTTGAAAAACAAAACCTAGAAAATTGTCCTTTATGGAAATCATTGCAAGTTAATTTATCTAGAGCGAAAAATGTGATCATTTTATGGCTGTGTTTTGATCACCAATTCAACACTTTGTCACCACTTTATGTTAAAAATTGGTCGTATGAAGTCACTTGATGACCATTTTTGTTTCAATTGTGACGTACTTTGACCCTAACAATATTGAAGTTAATTGCATAATGTTTAGGACTTTCAAGAAATCATTTTGTTCCAAACAGTCATATGATTTAAAACACAAAATGCCACTGCGCAAACTCAGTTGTGCCGTCTTTATAAATCACCCTTTGGTAAATAAAACTACGTGATTGCCAAGACAGAAGAAAAAAGAAACCAAACCCGTTAATTAATCGTATTCCCCGTCTGTTTTCAATCACTGTAACTGATCCTCTCTTAATCCTTTACCTTTTTTCACTCTTCTAGATCTAAAAGTAGATCAGCACGATGTGTGCACCGCTGCAAAGAACGATGTCGTTTTAAAAAAATAAATCACTAGTCCAAGAACTAATTTGTCGGTATTTCTAATCTCTTGAAGATGTAGAATTACAAATAAGCAATTTGAATTCTGCATGTGCAACTCAGAAGCTGCTTCCATATGCCGCATTTATCAATTCTTCATTATTAGACTTGTTGAAATCAATATGGATGTCACATAGGACATTAACACCAGCTGTTGAGAGATAGTGTCAATTTTAATCACAAACTTTTTCCAACTATTAAAAATCGATTTACATTTTTCCCCCTCTTCTAGCAGTAAATATTTACAGTTGTAATGACAAAGTTTTTGGTGATGAAAAATTGAAATTTTGTTTCTGAATATTTTTCTCTTGAGAATGTTTGCTCAAAAAAATGATAAAGTTTTGGCAAATAACAGCATCCAAAATTAATGAGCAATATTTTTCTCCTAATGTAGTTCCACTTTAAAATTTAAAACCCAGCTCAAACTTTAATTTGAAAATTGTAAGTGAATTGGAAGATTGAGCATGAAGCAGACAAACTCAGGATGCGTGAAAAAAAAAAAGAATTTGGTGTTGAAAGGGTTTGCTTTTAATTTGAACGGAAACTGAGAACAAAATACGACACCTATTGACAAATCTCAGAAACCAACAACGGAAATTCATTTTGAAAAGTGCAATCAGAGTCTGTTAATCAAAACTTTAAACAACTAGTTTGTTTACACATCTTTTTGCTTGTTTTAAATTACCTATAAACAACCCTTAAAAGATTTAGTTAATTTTGTGATTACCTTGGTGTTAAATAAGCTTAATATCAAGAATGCTTAAAGTTAGTAACATAAAAAAAAATATTTCTTTTTGTTTGGTTTTGTGTGAGTTTTTTGATCGAATAGCATTGTCATACACTTTGCATAATTTATTGCTTCAATGTCACTTGTTGAGTATGATCATTGAAGATACTGGTAAAAAAATTCTATTCGTCTTTTCTTTCATTTTTCAACCATTAGGTAATTGGTTTAAATTTGACATGCTTTCTTTCTTCATTACTTGGATTTGATATTCTATCTGATGCAAGATGTATAATATATTTTTCAATAACTTGCTCTTCACTGCTCTATAGTCTTACTCTTTGTATATGGTTAAGGTTTTTTGAAGTTATAATATACTCTATTTATACTTCTATTTTAGTGCAGTAATGATACAAAACTTTTGGCAAAGTTTGATACATATAGACTTGCTTATAGAAAGTTTTCTTGTATTTCTTTTAAATAAGATTACATATGGTTCATAATGTTAGAGTTACAATACTTTTCTTCACAGCATAAATAAAGTGTTTATAGTGATCATTATTTTTTATCATTCAAGCATATGGTCTTTATGTAATTTCATACATAAATCGTATTTGACTATACATAAAGTCATCATATAATCACTACTAAGATCCTTTCGTGCTCAATGTGATGAATGCAAATGTCTTTTGCGCATAAAAGTATCATCTTGTTGTAACTGTATCAAATTAACAATGCTTTTATGTAGTCAACACTAGTAATGAGTTCGTGCTTTTCCTTAAACGTGATACCTTTTCTTGACTGTACTAATTGAAAGGGTAGAATTTTCTTTCTTTTCCAATACAGCAAAAAGTATGACTTATATAAAAGTATTTTGTGTGCTTTCAGAATGTCTCAAGAGGTTCCAATTCTTGGAACGGAACCACCAACATCCCCAAGGTACACGGATAACAGAGTGCCAACAAATGAGGAGTTTGAACTCAAACATCATATAACAACAAAAGACACTTCCTGCTCGTCTCCTGGTCATTGCAGTAAAGAAATGACAGTCGATCAACCAACAGAGCCTCGACGAGCGTCCAACAGTGCTAATCTTGTGCCAATTACGTGCAAAAAAAAGACAGTTGTCTCTTTAAAGAAACCATCTTGGCCCAAATGGTTAAGGATAGGCAAATCGACAACAACTCAAGATGTTTATTATACGTCCGCCTTGCCAGCAGGTAAAATACTTCTTTTGTAAGAATGCAGTGTTTGATAACACAGAAAAGTGTCTTGTGATTATTCTCATAATTTCACAACCGTAGCAGTCTGTGAATCTATTTTTGGAAGCAACAAGTCTTTAATGGGTTCATGTAAAAGTTTTTACCTTTGGGCCTTAAAAGAGTTCAATCAACTCCAGACACTTTTATATACACAAAATGTCGTTGTTTGGAAATATGCCAATCTTAAGCTTTTGCTGATTAATTTTTTTCAAATCCATAAATAAGCATTTATGAATAATTTATATTATAATTTCATTTTAAATTGAGGCTATAAGGATTTTATTTAGGCTAAGTGCTAAATTGCGGTTCGAGTTATCAATTACATAATTGTAATATTTTTTCTTGTGTGTGTGATTCAAATCAATCATCAACTTGTACTTAATGTACTTGAAACTTTTCAAAGGAAAATTCAGAGATGTCCTTGATGATTTTGTCATCACCATGTGGAACGTGAATGGGTTTAAATTTCATTGACTTGATTTTTTTTTTCAAATTTTCATCTTGATAAGATGTTAAGTACATAAGTGTGTTTAAAAAAATTAATCGCGTAAAAGTTTTTTGTCCTTGATTGTGACATTGATAAAAAGTTTCAAATAGCGACTGCCAGGCGTCCTCTTGTGTCATGCCAAATTTATTGAATTCAAATTACTTGTGACACGAGATTGCATAATTATTTTGGATGGCGGTAGTCAGTGGTACACCAAGAATTTAAGTCTGCTAAGACAATAAAAAATGTTCTTGACTCAGTTACTCTACAGAAGCTTTCAATGATTTGAAATAAGATTTTATGATGGTAGAGAAAGGAATGGTCAATGAAAAGTAAAATGCTATTTGGAGAAAGACGGCTTAACAAGTAAACGAATTAAAAACGAGCTGTATAGCTTTCAATATGACATTGCCATAATCATCATCTGTTTACTAGTTCTGTAATGGAAGTCACAAGCAGTCATTGCACAAAAAGCTTAGCAGTACTCTTTAGTGACTGACATGCTGTATCAAATGTTCTGTCATGGGTTTGCATAATAATCCATGTCCATGTTGCCAAGAGCTTGCCTCTGATTGGTTGGACATAGCAAACGTAATTTAGCCGTTTGTGTTCACACTTGACTTAAAGTAACATAGTGGAGTGACGCAATCGCCGATTATACAATAAAACTGTTGTATGGAGTGGCGATTGCGTCAGTTATGTTAAAATAAGTGTTAACACAAAGGGGATCGAACTACGTTTAAGTAAAAGCTGATGCCACTTAACTGAAAGTTCCCAGATTTTGTGAACGAAAGGGCTCATATCTCCAGTGTAGTATTGTGCAATCTTTCAGGAATGGTGGAAGTGTCCCAAGAACAATCATAAAATGTTTTTGGTTAAAATGTTCCGGAATTTTGCATTCAGTGCCATTGCTGACGCAATTACTAGTTTTCTAAATAGCTCCTAATTAGATTGGTCCAAGTTCTATTGGAAAGATTTAATTAACTATTGTAGCTTTTCTTTGCAACTCAATGAATCAAATATGAAAACACTATATACAGATGTTGTAAATCGAAGTAATGGACGGCTGGAAGCATTGGAATCATTGACACAAAGTAAAACCAAATGGGAGCCACCAGAGAGGGAAACATGGGACCAGAAAGCAGACTTCCTCTTGTCTATCATCGGTTTTGCCGTCGATTTGGCCAATGTATGGCGTTTCCCTTATCTGTGCTATAAAAACGGAGGAGGTAAGTGAAAAGCACGCATTTTATTACCCACTCTAGCATCGTTACAAACTTTAAAATTGGCAATTCTTCTTGCAGGTGCTTTTCTTATTCCCTACACATTGATGTTAGTCTTTGGCGCTCTTCCTCTATTTTATATGGAACTTGTCTTAGGACAATATAATAGACTAGGACCGGTCAGTGTCTGGAGGATTTGCCCCATTTTTAAGGGTGAATAACATAAACTTTTTTTGTTTCTCTCTAATCCACTTGAACACAATTTTTGTTTTGCAGGTGTTGGCTTCTGTGCCGTTTTAGTAGCATTCTACGCATCTTTTTACTATAATATTATTATATGCTGGTCTTTTTATTTCCTCTTTTCATCTTTCTCTGCTGAATTACCTTGGACACATTGCAACAACACGTGGAATACGGAATTCTGTAGGGACGAGCACAGCCATTCCAATTTTAGCCTCACTAATATTTCCCTGTCCATGAACCAAACTCTTAACGAAAACGACAGTTTCAATGTGTCAGCCACACCTTTTACCACATCTGCTGCCAGGGAATATTTTGAGTGAGTATAAATAATGCTTTCTTCCTTCAGAAGGATTATATCCTGGATACATCAAAATGTGTTGTTGTTATTCATCTTGAGCTACTATTTTCTGAATTATTCATGAACTCTGTTTGGATCAAGGATTAGATCCAAAATTGTGCACTTAAGGAGGTTTTATTTTCCATTTTTATATCCTAAAACTTTTAAAAGTGTATCACTTTTTTTAAGATTACGGTGATGGAATGGAAACAAAAATGTTGTTTCCCCCCATTTTGTGGCTTTTAGTAATAAGTTCAGAGCCCTTTTTCATCATAAACTTCCAAGTCATTTTGTACATTATTATTATAGGAATAAGTTGGAAAATAAAGTGCATAGGCATTTTACCTGCCATTATAATTAAGATTAGACGCAAACCTGTCATGTGACAGCTGTTTAAAAATTGTTGGATGCTTGAAACGTACATGAGATATGGAATAATATTATCTTTACAAGTTTTGTATGAGTATAGGTACAGTATATTGCTTTTACAAAAAGCTTTCTCATAAAACTCATGAGAAAGAGTGGGTTCACAGTATTGTGTGTGTCCACAGATAATGAAAGCCTATTTTTAACCCTCTGAAGTTGAGAACAGTTGGAAGCCTATAAGCAATGCTTATAAGCTTTCTTATTGCAATTCTTCAGTTTTCTTATATTTTAAAGTTTATCAGTCACCATTACCCTTTAAAAGCAAACTCCTGTAATTTAAGTGTTAAGAGAATCTGCTTAAACTTATTTCGTCTTAAATTCAGTTTCAAACTTTTAAGCTTAGTACCAAAATCAAAATAACCAAACCGCAGGCAAATACTTTTGAAATTTGTCTTTTGGCAGATCTGTTTCCCCCTTTGAAAAGATGATTACGTTTGACAGGCGGAATCAAAAATGTGTTAATTAATACTTAATGTCATTAAAGGGTTTGCCACTTTAATGTTTCTTGAGTTTTACTTTTGTTAATGCTTCTGTAAACCGAACGTTCACAGTGCCCAGACTAGTTTTTGATGCTACAACCCCTTAATTGTGAAATGACACCTTGGGTTTGACAATAAACGACACTATTACCCTTTAAAACTTATTCAGTTTCAAATACCTTTCAATCCCTGTCTTCAAAAAATTTAAACCATGTTAAATATTTTTCTTGTAGACGTGCAGTTATGGAACTGCATCTTAGCGAAGGAATTCACGATCTTGGAGACTTAAAATGGCAGTTAGTTCTCTGCTTGATGTTAGTTTACGCCATTCTTTACATGGCACTTTTTAAAGGTGTTAAATCTTCTGGCAAGGTATTTCCACAAAAATAAAATTTAAATATTCTTGTGTTTTTAATACAACTTTAAACCTCAATTAGGTAGTCTGGGTAACAGCCACAATGCCATACGTAGTTCTTTTCATTTTGCTAATTCGAGGCTCTTTATTACCCGGGGCTGGCGACGGGATCATGTACTTCATCAATCCAGATTTAAACCGATTAAGTCAATCGCAGGTAGGAACCGCATTTCAATGTGTTGCTGATTGCAACTTACGTTTGATTGCGTTTTTCCTCCAGGTATGGGTCGATGCTGCAGTGCAAATTTTTTTTTCAGTCGGCGCTGGATTTGGAGTTCATTTGTCATACGCCAGTTATAATACTTTCAATAATAATTGCTATAGGTATTGTTAGAACCTAACTATGTGTTTTACTAATAATAATGTCGCTTTTTCTTCAGGGATTGTTTAATTACTACTGTTGTAAATAGCTTCACCAGTATTTTTTCTGGCCTGGTTATCTTTACCTACTTAGGTTACATGGCCCAGAAACAAAATGTTCAAATTAAGGAAGTTGCAACTGAAGGTGACAATTTTTTTCTTTCTCTTCCTTAAAAGACATTAATTAAGAAATTGTGGTGTGTTATAGGTCCTGGTTTAGTGTTCCAAGTGTATCCAGAAGCAATTGCTACTTTACCTGGATCACAGTTTTGGGCTGTTTTATTTTTTTTCATGTTGATAACTCTGGGAATGGATAGTTCGGTGAGTTGTTTATTATCTTATCACGTCTCCATTAGGGTAATGTTTTTGTAGACGGAAAGTGTTTTCTATTTACAAAAGTTAGGGAGGATTCGTCACTTGAAATTGCCTGTTAAATTAAAGTTCTAACACGGCGATAAGTCAGAGTGAATGAAGTACAATCCCGGTGCAAGTACTGTTTAAAAGGGCCAATAAATTATTGTACAAGCAGAACTATGCACGAACTGAAGTAAATCTAGAGAAATCATTGCAGGTTTGATTCGTCATGTTTCTTTTAATTGTTTTAGTTCTTGGTATTCATCCTTGAATGAAATTACTCCAAATTTAAATTTCAAAAAATTGGGTCTTGTGTAATAACATCACCAGTGAAACACAAGAAAATTCATTTTTATAGAACTTTTATCCCAGTGGAGACATCATTTATGAACTTGTAAAATAAATTCAATTATTTTCAATAGATGGGTGGTTTGGAGTGTGTCATAACAGGACTTTTAGATGAGTTTCGGTGTCACTTCAAAGGTTGTCGCCACATACGGAAAATTTTCACAGCAGTTGTAGTTTGTTGTTCTTTCTTTGTCGCACTATTAAACGTTACCAGGGTGAGTTCTCAATTTTTGTTAATTTAAATCTTATATGAAACATTATTTTTTCTAGGGTGGTGGTTATGTGTTTTACTGGTTCGATACTTATGCTGCTGGAATATCACTACTTTGTTCTGCTTTGTTTGAAGCAATAGTCGTCGCTTGGTTTTACGGTAACTTGAAAAATACATTAAAACTATAAGTACTCTGTTCATAAATGTTAGTGAATTTTTCAATTTGTCTGCAAACTTTTGAAACTTAAAAAAACTTTTCACTAACAAAAGAAGCGAACAGAGTGTCAATTTAGTTAAAAATCGACTTAAGTGTTATGTCTTTTCTAGGTTTGAATAGGTTTTCTGAAGATATTCACGAAATGCTCGGTTTTAAGCCAGGCTACTACTGGAGAATTTGTTGGAAGGTTATTAGCCCTGGGTTCCTTGTTGTAAGTACCAATCAACATTATTTATAACTCTAATAAAATATATTGCCCCTATTTAATTGCAGACAGTTATTGTATGTGCTATAGTTACAAAACAGCCTTTAACATACAATGAATATGAATATCCCCCATGGTCTGAGGTTATTGGCTGGATTTTTGGTTTAACATCTGTTGCTGCCATCCCTATTTGGGCTGTATTTTACTTGTGTAAATCCAAAGGATCATTGCGTAAGGTAATGTTTGGTTTTTTTTTTTCCTCCCAATCCAATGTTACATTTAATTTATTTCTTTCTATTTATAGAAAATCGCTTTGGGAATTTCGCCAGAAAGAGAGCACGATTCAATCCAACCTCCTTATACCAATGTCAAAAGATTTACTCTTAAACATTGGTTTGAAGTCTAGCCATTATAAAAAATGTATTTATGCCAAAAGACTTACATTACAAAAAAAAATTATTATATCAAAAAAAGCTTTAAATGGCGCCATCTAACAGTCGAATTTCTCTATGCAGCTCATATTAAATGTCCCATTTACGTACAAACCCTGGCCGTATTACTTTTCGTAGCATATTTAATATTTCATTATAAATTTCCTATTGACTTTATTTTCAATTCTTTTTGTCCTTTGATTTTTTTTAAAGAAAAACTGTAATTTTACCGTGTCTAAATAGACTTTTTTATGAATGAGCTAGTGAAAACTAACACGGTCAGTGTTGGTAATATATTTTTAAAGGCGCCATTTTAAAATTTATATTTTATTATTTTGGAACTTTAAGGTTTGGTTATAAAAATTTCTGTATAATACGTTTTTAATTTTGCTCCCGTTTCTTTGCTCTTGTAAATATATTTTCAATGTATAGAACTGTATTTATTTTTTGTACTACCAAGTTATTTTTGATTTATAAGGTCGTGATGATTATTCCTGTATAGGTGTTTTTTCGTGTATTAATCATTTGTGGAATAAGGTACGTCAACATGAGTAAACATCGAATTGAAAAAAAAAAAAAAAAAATTCTTGTCTCATTAAAATTTCACACACAATGACGTCACTCATAGAATTAATAAATGTTGATTTGAATGAGTTTTTGGTTTTGGACCTTCCCACATGATCTTAGCACTTTCCGGCGAGTTTTAATCAATTACGACCTTCGTAGAGCTGTTGTTAATTAGTAATGTGTATGGTTTATGTACCGTCGCGTATAACCTTAGTAATGCAGTTGGCATTAAGTTACATTTAATTTTTCTTCTTCTTTCATGTTAGACATAAAAAAATATTTCCTAGGTGCACACTATAATAAATTAGTGATGTGTATGTTCAGGGTAGCCAAGCCGATGGGTTCATTTTTCTTATTTCTTTAACCTATCAACAAAGTAATCACTACAAATTTAATCCAAAAAACCAATTGTCATACCGTGACAAGAAATCCAATAATCTGTCACAAGATTAACAAATGACTCTTTATAAAATAAAAAAAAACCGCTGGGAACTTCATTTATCATTAGCATCTGGCGCTACTCAGGGATCTTGGTGATCAAGAAATCCTATGAATAAACATAACAGATGTCTTTTTTTGTAAGTGAAAACCTATTCAAGGTTACACATTTAAATATTTTCTACCTCCTATATCCTGTTGACGTTTCTATAACAACATTTTAACAGATGATTCGGTCAGCCATTCTTTCAATTCGATTCGTTGCCAGGATGAAGATCAGGAGTTGTTATCACCCAGCCCGCATGCGGTTTTGGATATAAGAGTCAGGCCGCACTGCAAACACACGACCACTTTTACTGGTTGTGAGATACAATCGCGTGCCTAAATTTTTCCTTCATGAATTACTTCAGATTTTTCTGCTGCATTTTATTTGTCAGCCACGTTAGATCCGACAAAATTACTTACGATGGGTAAGTTTTTGAAAGTTTTCAATGACATCAATTCAACTCAAATTTAATTTAAGAGTTTTTTTTAAATGTCAATAATGTGGTGGTATTATTTAAATTCTTTGTTACGTATTCTTAGAAAATGCTATAAAAGTCAATTTTTCAATTGGTTAAACCCAATTGCCCTCCAGTTTCAAGTGGGCAGATGTTGAATCTCCCAAAGTTGTAATGTTTTGAGTTAATTAACTCTTAAGTTTTGTATCAACTTATAAAAAAAAATGTTTATGAAAATCTTGTTACGCAAAATGACCTCAAGTTGTAGGATAAAGTATCAGGTGCTTTATAATTTTTATGTATTACAAGTTGATAGCAATTCTTTTCCTTCTAATTGATTTATTATTGACCGCTTGGATGAAGAAAATGGTAGTAGTCGAGTGTTTTATTAGTGCAGTGATTGTAGTACAGCAATATGGCCGCTCTTTATCCGGCATTTCGCTATAACCGCCTTTTTAAATTACGGCACTTTTTCGGTTTACGGCCCACAATATTTCATTACACGGTCAATAATGACATATGAGTTCCTGTTCCCTTTCCGGTTGGGTTTAATTTCTGCTTTGTTTGCTTGGATTAAATTACGTAAAATGCTTTATGAACTAGAGACTACAATATGTATTATTTTATAAAAAAAATTGGAACACATCCAAGTAAAGTTGATTCGTTATATGGCTTTTTCGCTTTACAGCCAACTTTTCTGGAACCTATAGGCCGTATAGCGAGGTATTGCTGTACACATTTTTATGAGTTGATAGAAGAAATTTAAGGTTATGTCAGGCTCATATAGTAAATTGAACCATTTACTTTTTGTTAGGTACAAAGTATTTCGTTTACTTCCTCAAGAAGAAACCCAATTACAACTTATTCGTGACCTTCCAGAGGAGTCACCGGAAAAAGTATAGTAAATGATGTGTAAAATTTTTTGTTTTGTAAAAAAAATATTTTTTTTTGTAGTTTAATCTATGGTCCGAACCGCGATTTTTAAACCACACAGTTGATATTATGGTTGCACCAGATGAATTTAACAACTTCTTAGACATTCTCCAAAAGGCCCAAATCCAGCATACTGTTGCAATAGACGATGTTCAAAGGTAGGTGATATTTATCACAGTTACGCTATTTGTCTTAGAAGATACATTCAGGTGTTAGTTTTCTTCTGGGTCTTGTCTGATAAAGTAGACAAATATTTCATCTGTGATTGCTGCTTGCCAACTTAGTAATTTTGTCATGAGATATCTTTGGTCAAGAGTTTGGAATTGTACTTTGACTCATAAGATCCAAATGTAGGGACATGAATTCTTCCTTTTTGTTTTCTTCCTCTCGATTTTGTTAAGTTTTACATCTTTTCTTCATTGCAATGTGAAATGGTATTCATTAATTATGACGGAATAGTTGTCTTCTTTTTCTACGACATTCTCAATAACATTTTCTTCTTCATCTTTCAGTGTATTGTGCACTTCCATATTATATTTTTTTTCAATTTCCTATTATGCACTTCACTTGTTCTAATAGATCTTGACTAACCTATCCCAAAGCAGGTGAAAACAATTTCCTTTACAAAACAAGCCAGGATATTGTTCTCTAAATGTTTTATAAATAACCCAGTTTATCAAGATGGGGGTTTCACCTGGTTAAGTTCAAAAAACTCTAATTAGTTCTTATCACCCTTTCTCATCTGTGTCTAAACAAAGAACACACTATAAATATAATGTGTGCTTTTAAGTAGGTCTAGGTCTCAAGGAGACTACAAAATTTAAAAGGAGGTTGTGATTATCACTTTCTTTAAAATATTCAGAATGCTAGATAATCAAGATGATGTTGATGACGATATAGACGCGAGAAGCGCCACAAGTTCACTTACTTGGACGAAATATTACAGAGTTGATCAAGTAATAGAAAAAAAACAACTCTTAATTAGATTTTACAATTTTTTTTATTCGTAAAATAAAAAAAATTTAGATTAATCAATTTTTGGATGAATTGGCTTCATCGTATCCCTCCATTGCTGAAGTAATTACAATTGGAAAATCATATGAAGGACGTCCTCTTAAAGTCATTAAGGTTTAATCAAAACCAATTTTCAATTCTGCTTTCTTTAAATTAGAGTTAATATTGGAAAAAATTTAGATTAGCAGTTCAAAGAAAGCTAAACCAGCCATTTGGATTGATGCTGGAATCCATGCAAGAGAATGGATTGCACCTGCAACGGCTACTTACATAATCCATCAGGTTTAACCCCATTTGATATTCATTTATTAAAATAATTGTAATAAATTATTTTGTTATTAGTTAGTTACAAACTACGCGGATAATTCAACTTTAGTTAATAATGTCGATTGGTACATACTTCCAGTAGTAAACCCTGACGGCTATGAATATTCACACAACTACGTAAAGATGAGTGTTTTATTATAAAATTTATTTAATTATCAAATTATTTTGTTACAGCAAAGAATGTGGCGTAAGACACGTAAGCCTAACGCTTTTGGATGTCTTGGAACTGATGGAAACCGAAACTTTGGATTCCATTGGAATCGTATGTAAGCATTACCAGTAATATTTACGTTTGTTTACGTATTGTGACTGCAGAGGGCGGCAGCAGTTCGAGCGGCTGTTCCGATACGTACCACGGCCCAAAGGCGTTTTCTGAACCAGAAACCAAAGCCGTAGCCGATTTCATTTTACAAAATAAAAACAGTATTAAATTATACCTTTCCTTCCATTCCTACGGACAAATGTGGCTCACACCTTGGGGTTACACACGTGTTCTACCATCGGATTACTCCGATTTAGTGAGCAACTTAAAACCTAACATCGATCGTTCCTACTTCCTACTTTTGTTCACAGGTGTCGCTAGCTAAAAAGGCTACTAATGCCTTAGCAGCTGTTGAAAATACGCGTTACACTATAGGATCATCAACCAACGTTTTATGTATGCATAAGTATAATAAGCTTTTAAAGTGTTTTGATGTCCATTCTGTTTCTAGATGTAGCAACAGGCGGCTCTGACGACTGGGCCAAAGGCGCAGCGGGTATTAAATACGCTTACACCGTAGAGTTACCTGACAAAGGTCTTTATGGTTTTGCGTTACCAGCTTCCCGTATACTGCCTGCCGTACAAGAAACGTGGGAAGCTATTAAAATAGTTGGACAAGAGATAGATAATTTGTATTAAGTCCCGTACTTGTTCTCTAATTCAAATTCAAATAAACTCATTTAAAACTGTATTTAATTTCACTATTCAACTGCATACAATTTCGTGCAGACTTGGTCTCAAAAGAGATGGACAAAAAGCTAATTCAATTAAGAAAGAATAAAGAAAATCACAGATACAAAAGAAGTTATCAGTCAAAATTTTTAACTGGAATTTAAAGATTAGAAAAAAAATCATTGAAGTTAAATTGAAGGAAGACTATCTAAACTTAGAAAAATAACTAAAAGCACCATCAAATTGATATAAATTAATCTAACTCGAAGCAGTAAAATAAAAAAAATGACACTTGTTAACAGTTCAGCAATAAACATTGTGGTATATTCAATCCCAGCATACGTTGCGACTCCACAATGATTTTATTTTGTGTGTGCTCATCACTACACTTCACTCGTTTTGCCTTGTAACAGTTTGTATTTAAAAAAAATCATTTAATGGCATTTTAACTGAAGAACTGACCCACAAAAATATATTTTTGACAGGTTCTCTTCAAAATCACTTATTTTTCGTCTCAGCTCGAACTCGTTTCGTAACACGACCACAGAATAAACCTCCAAAGAAGATCATTCCGATCATAGCAAATGTTATCACTAGAAAATAGTTTCGAGCCGGTGAAATAGAAATCTGGGCTACGAGTTTCTCCACACTGTCTACGGCAATGACCTAACGTATACACGATACATTTTATACCGTAAATTCTAATAGTAACAAAAATGGTTCCTACCTTGTTGGCGTATTTCATCATTTCGCTTCTTCTTGACAGCATTACTTTACATTCGGCTCTTAATTCAGCTGACGTTGATGAAAGGACATCGAGTAGGCAAATAAATTCTAGAGGATTTGCAATAAAGTTTAGTGCAACTATTACTGACATTTTAGTTTTGTAGTAGTTACGTCTTCCTTCGCCAGGTGGAATATTGTAACAGTGACGTTTGACGTCTAATGCGCACACTCTGAAAAGTACTGGGTCTACGTGTATGTCCGCTTTTGTTTGTTGAAGTAGTTTAGCCACTTGCTGTTTAATAGAGATAAGTTGGTAACAATTTTTTCGATTTTTTTATGGCGATCAGTTTGCTTACTCTCCGGCAGAGTTCGTTGCTTATTAAACCGCTTTGAAATTTCATTTTGAGACATTCTTCTACTTTTCCCCGACCTTCATTATCGTCTTCTTCGGGACACAGGTTCTTTATCTGGGTGTATATAAATATTGGTCATGGGCTAAGCCTTTTTTTGTGTGTTTATACACAAAGTTAGTATTATATGGAATTGTCTAAACATACCTCGACTTTGCACACATCCGACAAGACCGGGTCTTGGTGCACGTCTAACTGTGCTTCTTTTATAATTATTCCAACTTGATTTTTACAGTCTGTGTTTAGCTCGTTGACGTAGAAATGATCTTTTAAACAGTCAATGACCTGGAAATTGAATAAATGGTAAAATGAATAATTTTAGACGTTCTTTAATCAACGTACTTTTCCTTCAAACGCGTAATTCTGCGGTTCGCTATTTAAAATGTGTTTGCAGTACTTAGAAATTTCTGTAGAACACGCTTTTCGAAGGTGTGGATTCAATCTATAGTCTGTGTTTTGCTGTACCATTCGTCTAATCACAACTTGGCGACATCTACCGTCAAACTCTAATTTATCTTTGTAACTCTGCGTAATTCAAGCAATGAGTAATAACTAAATATGAAAAATTTGCTCGTCTTACCCTTAGACACGTTAGGACGTCAGTTATATCTGAATCAGAACAGTATTCTTTGATCATTCTTTTACATAACGTCATCAATGCAAAATCAACGCTATTATCTAACATTTCTTCTTGTTCACGATTAAATATTTTACGGAAACAAGGTTTTGATAGCTGACGCCTGTAATTCTTTAAGCACTCTAAAACCTATGACAACAACAATTCAGTATCTTTTCCAAGTTTTATAAAAAACAATTATTCAACCATTGCATTTCCTGGTGGATAATTTTTGCAAAAATTTTCCCTGTCATCTTTGCAAGAATCTTGTAAAGTCGGATCTAAACCGATATCTTCATTCTAACATTTAAAAAAAATTCAAAATAAATTATTTCATTGTAATGAAAACAAAAGTTTCTATTACCCTTTGAAATAATTCGAAACGTAACTGCTGCCTGCAATCTTTTCCTACTCTTTGCCGTTTATCATTAAGAGTATCATTTTTCACCATCGTACTGAGGCACTCAACTACTGCAGCTCTATTAAATATTCAAAATGGAAGATTAATCAATCCACACAAGGAACGTAATAATAAATAATTACTTAGTGTGCACTGTTTTGCAGTATTTAATTACTTCCTGTTTACATGATTCTTTAAATTTGAAACTGAATCGATAATTTTTCAGCGACAACTGTTAAATAAATGAAGGGAATTAAATAAAATGTGTTTTTTCTATGTGCCATTAACTATACCAGCTGGAAATGTTCAACTGCAGCTTTGCATTTTGGCTGCATTTTTGCTTCTGGTTCGTTCTTGTGATGAACTAAACACTGCATTAAATCCCCTTCATCCACATCCTTTTTTAAAATATCCTGAAATTAAAAATAAAATTATCTTAAAATTGTATATTTAAATAAAAAACAACCGTAATTACATTGCAGAAAATTTTTGCTACGGATTCACAAGATCGGTATAAGACGGAATTTAATTCGGCGTGTTCACCTTCTTCTTCGGTATAATTATTTACAGCTTCCATACAATTTTGACTGAGTTTATCTAAATTATCTTGTAGACATACAAGTTCCTAAACGTTAAAAGAAAAAAGTAAATTAATAAATTCAATTACAAAGTGTGTTGGAACTGACTTCTCCTTTTCCAGATTGTGTTGTACAGAGATCGGCTAAATCTTCCATGCAGGGTTCTTGTATTTCTGGATGCAAATTTACACTTACTGCCCGTTGCCGCATTACCCTTTGCACTTCTTGAAGGCAACCTGGTTTCAACTTACAAAAGAGTAAAATTTATTATAGAAAATGAAAAAATATCCCCATTAATTGCATATATTTACTTTCATGTTTTCATTTGGATGATAAGCATAGCGGAATAAACATGGAAACAACGGTCCCCTATCGGGTCCAAGTTTATCAACATCGTCAGCCCAACTATCAGATGCGCCGCACAATTCGACTGCGTTCGTTCTACAAGCTCGATACAACCTTGTATCCAATCTAAAAAATTAAAATAATATTAACAATAATAACGCAACAGGAATATACTGTAAATTTAGTAGGCGGTTTGAATTAAAAATTATTTTATTGGAAGAGAAATAAATTGTAAACCTGAAGTCTCTGGAAACAAAATACTGTATTTGTAATAATTTCTCTTCGCATTCATCTGTCATATGATCGGAAGAAATTTTATCCATGAGGCAAGACAAAATTCGGCCCTCTCCCGGCTGAATGTCGGTACACGTGGCTGTAACTACAGATTGACACGCTTCTTTTAACGCAGGATCAACGCGCCAATCTTCCCCTATATCAGCTTCACGAACCAGTTTCTCTACCTTTAAATTAATAAATAATTATAATATGCATATTTAATAAAGTAGTAATTATTTTTACTTCTCTTAAACACCGAGAAGAAATTCGTTTCTTTTTTCTTGTCGTTGGTTTTGCGTGTTCCATTAGACAATGTATAGTTTTCCCATTCCCTTCCAGTTTATCATTACAATAACTTTTTATATCGATATCACAAGCATCAACTAGGTCGGGGCTTATTTTATAATCTTCTAAAACACTTCTACGGTGTTCTAGCATTTCAGCTTGACAATCACTCGATACAGGCTGATCTAAACGAATCACAGAAAACGTTAAAACCAAGCAAAATAATTACAAAATGTTTTAACCTCCATGATGCAAAGCACTTTCTAGACATATTAAAATCTGCGATAGTCGAATATCTCGATTTTTCGACGTTTTTTCCCGGCATTTATACTGTTTAATATCGTCTCGACACGCTTTTGATAAACCTTTTGATATCTTGTAATCTTGCGCAATTAGTTGTTGTCTCTGCGTCAACTTTAATTGACACTAAATAAAATAAAAAATAAAAAAGTTAATGACTTTAAAGACAATTTCTTTTTCTTATTACTTCAGTTGACATGTCCCGTTCCATTTTATGATGCGTCAGGCATTTATATACGCGCCCTTCACCAGCTAAAACGTTGCTACAAAATTTCTCTCTATCAGCACGGCAGGCATAATACAATGGCCGGTCTAAATGAAAATCATCCGACTGCAATTCCGAGATTCGTAAAATCTCTAAACGACATGCTTCTGCTAATTGCATCGAAATTTTTTGTAAACATTCGATAGTTTGTCCTTGGCTATGAGTTTTCTACAGGAAAAAAGTTTTTCAATTAAAAAAATTTGAATAAAAATTTTTTTTTATTTTTTTTTTTACTTTTTCATCTACGTCGCTTAAACGACCGCATTTAAACTTCTCGATATCATCTTTACATTTATCAACAAAGTGATATATGAGACGGTAATCGGAAAAAACGATTCCTTCCATTTTGGTTAAAAATTGTTTACACTGAACTTCCGTCAAATTCTCTTTTTGATCGATTAGGCATGATAATAGGTAACCAGGATGGGGGGGTTGACTCTCACATTCGCTTATCTGGACAAAAAAAGGAAATTAAAAATAAAATCAGAAACGAAAACAAGAAACGTTACCCTTGGACGATCCTTAATGCAAACAGTTTTCGCTGCTTCAGAAAACCGATCGTCCGTCGTTAAATTTCTTTTGTAACTCCATAAAAACTATTAAGTAAAAAAAAAATTCAATTACAATTAAATTTGCATTAATTGTACAAAATTGCAACTTCTTTCTTACGTTATGGCATTTATCACTCAAGCCTGAGTCTTCATCTTTCTGTAAAAGACAGACCAAATGATTAAAAATCCGACAGCAGTATGAATGTTAATCCATTGCAAAACATTACAAATCAATTTATTTTAATTCGATGTCTCACCCTTTCGGCTTGTAAACAATCCAAAACTGCAAAATTGTTTCCTCGAACATTATTTCCACACAAATTTTGTATATCATTAGCGCATTCTTCTCTCTCGACGAGCCTCATCTGCGAAATTGACATTGTGTCACGTTTCGGTTGTACTCGCTTAATTGCAACACTACTAACTGTATCAGCGGTTATTATATTTGTTAGTCCGTATAAAATTATTACAAAAAGAAAGAGTTTGTTAGCGAATTGGCACATGTTGCTTCGTTGCGAGATACTTTCTGCCGTCCATTCGGCCATGCCAGGCGTCTAAATGGTACAACCCGTTTCGAACTAAATTGAAGAATTTAAGAGTCAAACTTCATTTCATTACAAAATGTAAATTGTTGATTTTTAAAGTAGTGTGGGGTCTCTATAAAAATTATTTTTCTAAAAAATAATTTGGGTATATTTTAAAACGACGATTTGCCGTAAGATGTCGCTTATAGTTATGACGTCATTTACCAATTCGATACCGGATCGAATCCCGTTACCACCCGTTACTATCATTATTTTTTTGTCACATCATCCTCATTAAATAAATATATTATTATATTAAACAGTTAAAATGTTAATAATAAGCGCGTGTGCGACGCTTCGTGTTATTCAGTTTTTAAACTTTAACGTTTCGAATTTTATAAATTAACTTTTTATGGACTATTGCAACAAGTCTGAAACAGTAGCTCTTCCTAAAGAATTGGAAGGAGTTTCTAGTCTCAGACATCTTTTACTAACACCTGTTAAAACAGGACAATACAGGCCAGATCATCCATCGTTACGAATGATCGATATGGATAATAAATTGGGAAAATTAACTGATGAACATTGCTTACATACGACTTTACTAACGAAAGGTATAAGTAATTAGAATTACAATATTGTAAATTATATGATATTATTTTAGCTGATTTTTTAAACGCTGTCGACGCAAGATCGAGAGTCAGACTCAATCGATTTACCGAACCGGTAAAATATTTTAAACCCATGGACCCGTGTATTTCTAATGTTTATAATTTCTACGACAGATAATGTTTATTGACAGCAAAGAGGAACCAGCATATGAGAGTTGGAAGGCGTAAGCCTCGAAAGTAAGAAAACATGGATTAGTTGTGATCCACGTTTTCTCACTACCCTAAGTGGGATTTATTTATTAATTACCTAATAATTTTTTTCTAGTGAAAATAAATTACAATGGGAGAATTTTCTCAATTCTGATCGCTCTGTGACGCCTCTAGGTAATATTTATCAATTAATATATTTGTTTTCCCTTTAAAATTTTTTTTTAGAAATTCCATTTGGTCATGAGCGTTTTTACATTAATCTTGTTCAACCTGTGAAGATTAAACCATCCGGAAAAAAAATCCATCAACAGCCGACTATAAAATTGGAACCGCAACCTCAGGAGGATTCGCCGTAATTTTCTTACATCTCTTGCATTAAAATATTTTTAAATCGTGTTTACTAAATTTATAGGCTCAAGCAATTTCTACCCAAGTTTAACCCAAAACCGAACAAAATTCAACCAATTTCTTTAAGCAAGTGTTTTTGTTGTCCGGAAAGAATTTGTAAAAATGAAATGGACCAAACTAAAATCCCATTTCAATCTAAATCAAATGAAATTAGGATTCAAGCTGCAATGGCCAAAAAAGCGAGAATGCCTTTCACAAAGTCTTAATTTGTACATTTTGGAATTGCGTGCAAACTTTGATTTCTATACTGAATAAATTTACTGAATAATAAAACAAATTAAAATTATGAAAATTTTTTATGTATTTTCATTCATAACAAGTTGTTTATATAGTTAAAAATGAGTTCATCCGCCAACTTAAAAATAGTTCCTTCCAACTATAGCGTTCCTATATATCATTAAAAATTCACATACTTGTGTAATGAATTCTTCTTATTCAAGTAATTGGAAACCAAAATTAGCTTCATCACCACCACCTGAAGAGAAAACAGCGTGGGTGGTGGAAAAGGCGGGGTCTCTAAATAGTTGGAGGGGTTGTTCATTTGTTTTCAACAATGGCTCGTGTTGGACCTCTTATTCCTGAATCTCCAATTATGGTTGGAAATGGTGAGTCTATAGAATTGATCAATTACTTTTAATTCGACTTTGTATTTATATTTATAATATTCATTTTTAATTTTATTAACTTTTATTAGTCACCTTCTATCGGGCCTCTTTACAAGCAAAGGCCCTAGATGCCACTCTTCGACCAGCAATACCAAATATAAGGTTATTATTGCCTATAGACCAGAAGGTTTTAGTTGCTTTTCTCCAAACTGATCAAAACCACCTCATGTAATTATAATACATACAGGCGCTCAGCACTGGATAGATTTTTAATTCAATCATCTTGTTTTTTCTGCCAGTTGTATAAATTCTAACAAAGAATTGTTGTTTGCTGGGATGCAAACTGGGTTGGCACCTGGGCCACTTCCTGGAACGACGATACCTATTTATACCATACGCCCAGCGATGAGAGGGTTTGACCGTGACGCGGCGATCCAAAACTTAGGACCAAATAGAGCACAAATGACACAGATAGGGATAGACATACCCGTTGAAGTTGTGCTTCAACAGCCTGTTCATGGCCATCATGAGACGGATAACTTCCGTCTCAGCCTAGTTAGGCTTGAACGACTTATTGGTTAGGTCCTGTTCACCGTCAAGTGCAATTGCTCCTGCTCCGAGGACGCGACGGCCACCTACATTTTAATCTGCACCCATTTAATGAAAAATATATTGTATTTTTTGTTAACCATGCTGTCGTCTACTGTCAGAATACTAAATTATAATGTTCTCAAGTAAAACCGTGGTGCAGTATTATTCAGACGGGCTGTTTTTAAAATAAAACTGAAAGATTGGAGAATTCTCGAAATTTATTAGTGGCCCTAATTTTTACGACTTAACCTAAAATACTAACCCTAACCTTCATCCGAAATCCGACGGTTTGCTTTAGCTAACATGCAAGAAAATGTAATTAATAAAAATGTATTACATGTTGTCTGTGTAGTTCATAGTTAATTAAAAGAAATAGCAGTAAACGATACTGGATTTCTCTTAAAGTCAAGATAAGACGAGTCGTTTTTAATAAAAGATTGAAAATATCTTCATTAATTTTGTATTATGAGTCTAATCACATTATCTGAATTAGTTTGAATCACGTGACTACAAAAACCTCACGACTCTATTGAAATTATTTTCATCATAATCAAACGACGACTCTTTTTAAGCTCAATAATATAAACATTTTTCTGACTTCGTCTTAATTGCCACTGTTGAATCTGTGTTGGGTTCAACAGTAGAATCAGCTGCTGAATATGTAGAATACTGTATGAAGTTGATGGTAAATCACAACTGAGAAAATGGAATTAATTAATAACTAAATTCTGCAAATGCTTTGTGTAATTTAACCTCTTAAGCACTTGTGCTAAAACTTCTGACGTATTATTCTCTGGTTTTGCTCCCGATACTGCACCAACATCATTTTCAGACTTGGGTGTTACGAGACCTTGAAGGACCGACTGGATCTCATCAACAGGTTCACCAGTGGTCGGATCAACCAGTAAAAACTGTTTCGTATCTTCGTCTGTTACGTCATGAATAACGGGACCAAGGTCACAGTTTTCAGGCTGGAAATAGCGTTTAAATTTATGTCATTACAATAATCTGACCCGAGTTTTATACTTCAATATTAGTAGTTATCTTCGGTTCCAAGGTTAAGTGTCGACTTACAAGTTTTTCTCTTTTAAGAGACGGTTCTGTAAGCATTAGTTGATGTTTTCTTTTCGCACCAACTCGATTCGAGTTATGCACCATACTAACGAGAAATTGTATCATCTAAAAAAATTTATAAACCTTTACTCATTTAATTTTTTTTTAAAGAATATTAATGAATTATTCCATGAGAAGGCGGCTCACTTATACATAATCGATTGTCGTAAAATTTGCTTTGTGTAATGACCAATAGCGGCTTATTCACAGATTTGTAAAAGTCAATCAGGAGTGAGCCATTATCTCCGAGCTCAATACATCAATATTCTTGGATATATCGTTTCACATTAAATTATTGAAATTACTTTGCTTAGCATTTGTTGTTGTTGGGCGTATTTTTGGGCCTTTTTTTTTTTAACTCATTCATTGATTCGCACATTTGTGTTTGAAATAATTTATTCGATTATAATTTCAAGGAATGTTAACAACCAACAACCATTATTGCATTAATTAATATTTCTGTCAAAATCAAATTATAAATAACTAGATAAATTATTTTGGTGGAATGTAAAAAAGTGCAAAATACTTACGTTATCTACAATAATTACAACTTCACACACGATTGGTTAATGGAAGTTAACGATATGTATGCACATCACTTTCCTATCTATTATTTATAGTGCGATTCCGGCGCTGTCATCTCCAACGCTCCTTCCTCTTCTAATTTGGACAAAAATTCCGCCACTCGATCTTCTTCTTCTTCATCAAACTAGAATAAAAAAAAAAAAAAAGTCAGTAATGCCCAAATTGTAAATAATCGTAATTCTTACTTGTTTTGTCCAGTTGACCAGGTCAAGAAGCTTCTTAATCCCAATCCAAACTCTGCAAAAAAAAAAAAGATAATAAGATGACAATAACTAAAAGCTAAAGAGGGACCATGACCTTTTCTTCTCCACTTTCCGCGCAAGTCTTTGGAGCTCTTCTTTGGTAAAGCAGTTAGTTTGTTCAAGGACAGCCATTAAATGTTCACCAGTGGACAAATTAGCAACATGAAGGACAGTTGTGAAGGCCGACAACAAACGCATTTCTTCAACAACTTGGCGTAGGCTAGTGGTGCACAAAACGAGAATTGAATGGCCCTAAAATTATTAAAATTACAATTTTTACTTATGGATATACACAAGATTCTTACTTTCGGAGGCTTCTTAGTAAGAAATATTCGCAGCGCTTGCAGAATAAGGTTAGAAAAACGTGGCCCAATTGGCACGTAATCTAAAAAATTAAAAATTTTAATCCGTAAAAATTGCAAATTGATTTTTACTAATACCTATTAGTCCTTCGACATCGTCTACAAGAATGCAGCTGAGTTCAGAGCGATAAGCGTCCACAAAAATCTTAGAAGAAATTTTTTATTATTGAAAATATCAAATAATAATAAATAAAATTTAAAACTGACCTTTTGTATAGCCATGCATTTAGCCTGCTCAGTAAATCCCACCATATTCTCAGGAGAAATGACTTTAAGATTCGGAAAATCTGAATTTTTGGCTAAAAAAGCTGCCAAGGCTGTTTTGCCACTATTGGGATTTCCCTCTAACAAAACGGTGACTAAACCACGAGATTCTGGTGATTTCGCTTGTTGGATGCGACGAGAGCCTTCTTTCATAATTCTCATAATAGGGAAACCCCAATTTATAATTCCACAATCCGTATAGCATTCCAAAAGTTCAGCTGTCCTAGCGTTTGCCTATTAAATGAATCAAACATATTTAAAACTATAATGAAACATCCTTTAATAAAAATAAAAAAAATTTTTTTCACCGGTTTAATATCATTTTCCAAAGCGTTGAGAAAATCGCTTCTACAGACTCTGAGTTGGTCTCTGGCATTAGGATCCACTTCAACCTTACTACCAACAATCTGTAATGCAAGAATTCACTTTATGTTTTATAAAATAAATTGAATTTACATACTTTAATGAGCCTGTTTAGTGCGGTTGATTGGGCGGCACGAACTAATCCCTCTAATTCAGCACCAGTGAAATGTTTGGTTAACGCAGCTAGTTCTTGTGGGTCAACGTTTGCGGATAATTTATTGTTTTCTCTCATTCGTGCCGTGTGGATGATTAAAATTTGATGACGACCTGATTCATCAGGAAGTCCTGGAAAAATTCGATAAAACCAAAATTGACAATTACAAATTAAAAAGTGTAATTGTTAATTTTGATTTTCAAGTGTAATTAATACCTATTTCCACTTGAAGTTCTAATCGCCCTGGCCTCATGAGAGCGTCATCAATCATGTCTCTTCTATTGGTCATTCCAATGACCAAAATATTATTCAATTGTTCGACACCGTCGAGTTTGGCCAATAATTGATTCACTACTGTATCATGAACTCCATTGTTTCCAGCCTTTAAAATAAAATATAAAATTAACTTTTATATAATAAAACTTTTATATTGACGATACGTACCACTGATCCTCTCGCTTTACAAATCGCATCAATCTCATCAAATATAATTACGTGCAGGCCGCTATTGGGTCCCAGCTAATTAAATATATTAATCAATATAAGATTTATTAGAAACATTTATAACACTGTGAAACCTTTTTCTCCTCTTCTTCTGCATCGGCGAACAATCTACGAACATTAGCTTCTGATTCACCCACATATTTATCAAGAATCTGCGGCCCGTTTACGATTTTAGGTTCACGAGTGTTTAACATTTTTCCAATTTGACGAGCCATTAGTGTTTTACCCGTTCCTGGCGGGCCGAAAAGTAAGATTCCTTTTACGTGCTTACAACCTAAAATAATTTAATCACAAAAAATAAATGGTTTTATATTAATTTTGATAAGTTTTCCAATTACCCAATTCCTCTGCAATTTCAGGTGGGAAAATTCTCGATGCAAAAGCACGTCTAAATATTGCCGAAAACTCTTTATCTAATCCGCCTATTCCCATTTTATTGAAATCCCAGTCCGAGTTGATAATACTCTGCCGTACAACTTTTCTAAAAAATTAAAAAAAAAAAAATCAACAAAAATAATCAAATACATGACTTCATTAATTTACCCTTTGTATTTTCCAACTAAATTCAAAGGCGATCCCTCAGCTTTATCAAATACAACAGTTGTGTTGGGTAGACAAAGTCCCAGTTGTGTCTAAATAGAAATGGAAAAAATTTTGTTTATATGTTTAATAAATCGCTATTTTTATACTTTTCTGGGTTTTGGTTGTTTTCCTGCTTTGAGTGCTTCAATATCAGTGACCTCCAAATCTTTCACGACAAGCGAGAGCAGTTGTTTGTCTAAGAAGCTGAAAACCAACTGCTGGCCCACTGTAAACGCTTGATGCTGAAATTGCGTTGCAAATTCTCCGGCCATTTTGTCGGTATCATATGGCTCCAGAGTGGTACTAGGAATGAAAATTAAATTTGAATAAATAAAATATTTTTATTTTCAATTTATTTATTTACTTCTTCTTGTATTGGAAGTCGGCTTCCACAACGATGCTGCTCAAATACGAGTTTGCATTGAATGAAAAAGGGCGAACTTCGATCTCGTCATTTAAGGATAATTCAGCCCACTTTCTCTGCAATGTAAAGTATTTGGTATAGAACATTTGTTTTTAAAATTTTTTGGGAGTGTTTACTTGCGGAAAACTGAATCCAATTGTCCCCGATGCTATTGGGTAAGCTTTGCATGTAAAGATGAATTTATTTTTACTGGTTTGCACTTCAATGTGCCTGTTAAGAATAATTTACTTTAGTTTCATTTCATTTTATTATATTGTAATCCTTACTTGACTATATCTAACGGCAAATCCGATACACACACGAAAACACGGTTAGTTGCCGAATCGTCGATTGGCATTTTCACTGCTTTCATACGCTGTAAAGTGAAGAGATTTTAAAAAAATAGATACTTCCTTTTTCCCGTGTAAGTTTTTATTTTGAACCGAATTTGTAAAAATTACCAAACAAATCCACTAGATTTATGTTGTGGGATTATAACATTTTGTTTTAAAATATTTCTGTTTAGCATGCTGATTGTGTTGCTGGGACTGGGGGAATTAAAGTAAACTCTCATTAAAATTTATGGGTCCTATCATAGATATATATATACCACGTGTATGTATGTCTATGGTCTATGGGTATCGGATGTGTGTGTTATTAACCATTATTAAATATATGTATTAAAATACAGAAAATTAATAATGAGTTGCAAAATAAACGGGATTGAAATTCGAAAACAAAAATCGGGCAATTTCTAACCAGATATTGATAAAAAAGTTGTTTGTTGACGTTTGACACCTACCATTGACGCCATTTCTGCCGCGTGTGTTTGTGATTGTATTGTGTTGTGACACAGTACAGTGCGACATCTGGTGGCGATTATTTAAACTAATCTTAATTTCCTACTTCAATATTCTCATATTACTCCTTTATTTGGTTCCGCTTTATTAAAAGCTTCTTCTATTTTTATTCCAACTCTAAATAATTTACATGAAATATAAATGCAGATAAATGTTATAATTTCTTGTCTGTCTTATTGCTAATCCCAATACATATCAAAAGTGATCGAAAACACGAATTGCAAAATTTGGAATTCGGTAAACAAATCTTTTATTAACACATTTTAATCGAATAAGTTTACACAAATGTTATTTTAAACTTAATTGTTAAAGTGTAATTGAACAGAGATACAAAACAGCAGTGAAAATAAATACAATAGCAACTAAGACAATATTATAGTTTTGTTTAAGTCTCATTCTTCAACGACTTGCAAGTACAAAATAGTGTTTTTCAACTAACAAATCAGACAAATTAGACTTTTAGTATTAATTACGTAGACTTTTTAGTAACTGGAAAAGAAAAATTTGAAAAGAGCGGATCCGGCGTATTGAGAATATTATTATCAAATTCAGGTAATTCGTTTGACTCTGGGTCTGGATTTTCTTGGAAAAAATCTGCTCCTTCTTCAGTCAGTTCAGAAAAATTCGTCGAATTGACTTGCACCAATTCGGTTCCTTAAAATAAACAGAAATAGATAAATGTAATTAGAGACATTAAACGAAATGTGTATTGCAAAGGAATACCATTAATTTCCTTCTTATCATCCATTTCATCAAACACAGAAACTCCTCCAAATTCACCTTCCTCAGTCATAAACTATTAAACGAAATAAAAAATATAAATTTTTCGTATACACTAAATTTTCTAAAATATTTACATCCATTAGAAGAGACCAATCTAATTCAGGGCTGATCAAATCAATCCCGGCTTGAATTGCATTAATATTGTCAGTTATTTCTTTCCTGAAATTGAAAAGAAAATGTGTAAACATTACTTAAAAGTACGTTAAACAATACTGAATTTTCCTTAAAGTCAAGATAAAACGAGTCGTTTTTAACAAATACGTTAAACAATACTGAATTTCCCTTAAAGTCAAGATAAAACGAGTCGTTTTTAACAAAAGATTGAAAATGTCTTCATTGATTTTGTATTATAAGTCTAATCACATTATCTGAATTAGTTTGAATCACGTGACTTCAAAAATCACACGACTCTACTGAAATTATTTTCATAATTAAACGACGACTCTTTTTAAACTCAATAATATAAACATTTTTCTGACTTCGTCTTAATAGCCACTGTTGAATCTGTGTTGGGTTCACCAGTAGAATCAGCTGCTGAATATGTAGAATATGAAGTTGATGGTAAATCACAACTGAGAAAATAGAATTAATTAATAACTAATTCTGCAAATACTTTGTGTAATTTAACCTCTTAAGCACTTGTGCTAAAACTTCTGACGTATTATTCTCTGGTTTTGCTCCCGATACTGCACCAACATCATTTTCAGACTTGGGTGTTACGAGACCTTGAAGGACCGACTGGATCTCATCAACAGGTTCACCAGTGGTCGGATCAACCAGTAAAAACTGTTTCGTATCTTCGTCTGTTACGTCATGAATAACGGGACCAAGGTCACAGTTTTCAGGCTGGAAATAGCGTTTAAATTTATGTCATTACAATAATCTGACCCGAGTTTTATACTTCAATATTAGTAGTTATCTTCGGTTCCAAGGTTAAGTGTCGACTTACAAGTTTTTCTCTTTTAAGAGACGGTTCTGTAAGCATTAGTTGATGTTTTCTTTTCGCACCAACTCGATTCGAGTTATGCACCATACTAACGAGAAATTGTATCATCTAAAAAAATTTATAAACCTTTACTCATTTAATTTTTTTTTAAAGAATATTAATGAATTATTCCATGAGAAGGCGGCTCACTTATACATAATCGATTGTCGTAAAATTTGCTTTGTGTAATGACCAATAGCGGCTTATTCACAGATTTGTAAAAGTCAATCAGGAGTGAGCCATTATCTCCGAGCTCAATACATCAATATTCTTGGATATATCGTTTCACATTAAATTATTGAAATTACTTTGCTTAGCATTTGTTGTTGTTGGGCGTATTTTTGTCTCAAATTACTCAATTCTCGCCAAACGACCTCATTTTCCCTGAAAACACAACATTTTAAAAACAGATAGTAAAAAGTGAAATTCCAAATTTCAAACCTTTGTAAATTTGTCAGTGTATTCTGCATACTGTCGTGCTTGTTTCTCAATGACGTCACTTCGAGTAACATTTGATTCAACCCAGTTTTCGCTGGCAACGCTTTGACCTCGCCTTTCACCACTGATATCTGTCAAAAAAATTACAAAATTATTTGTTTTTTAATTTTAATAAAACGTTTAGTACCTTTCGTTTGATGTGACTGAGTAAATTTTCTTCTCCTTTCTTGAAATATCCTTCATCGTGATGAAATTCGATGTCATCTCTCTCAGTTTTCAATCCGCCGTGTTCAATGTTCGGTACTTTACTGAATCCATCTGTCAAATACGTTCTTAACCTGTGTTTATTTTGCAGCTAATTACAGTACAAACATTTGTCTGTGTACTTACACATATTCAACTGTCGGATAAAACTGGCAATGTTGCTATGCTTGAAATACAGCGGCAAAACATCCTTAGCAAACTGAAGTTGGTTTTTGATTACAAAAGTTCTTCCATCCTACATAAAAATATATTTTCATTACTAAAAATTCGATTATATTAATTTATTTTTCGTCTCAATGGACATTGCTTTATATCGATAGGTAATCTTTATTTGGGCAATTGACTAGACCATTACATACCGGGCCCCAATAAATAAGCTCATCATAAGCGGGATCTTCTACGAGTTTCCACAATTTTTTAAGAAATTGGGGTGGTCCACTAACAGTCCCTATGTCTGTTGAATGCATCTAAACTGCCTATTCTGAGCCTGAAGAAATGCTGCTGAAGTGTAAACTTGAAGAAAAACTGATTACACTACGCAATAAATTAAAACTAAGCATGGATTCTTACGCAGTTCCAATTTTCAATGGTTAGTATGATGCAATATCGAACGCTACGTAATAAGATAAAAAATTTCTCATTGGTTTGTGAGAGTTTCTGACGTCATTGCAACTTTTAAAAGGTGCTGCTTCATTTGGTTTGTGTAGTGGAGTCATCTGGTGGGGTATGGTGTAATTAATTTAAGGAAAATGGCGCCTGTCAAGAGGAAACATGTGGTTGAAGTTGAAACGAA
Source organism: Pachymerium ferrugineum (assembly GCA_034686365.1). Lineage (NCBI taxonomy): Eukaryota > Metazoa > Arthropoda > Chilopoda > Geophilomorpha > Geophilidae > Pachymerium > Pachymerium ferrugineum. The sequence goes on from JAQGAS010000020.1 coordinate 79,321, forward strand.
CAACGTGGTTTATACTGAAGAATCAGCCGACTCAGATGTAGGATTGATATTAAATAATGTTTTAGGTGATCGATAGATTTATTTTTGGGTTTTGTTTTTTTAGGATTTGGACATCAAGTTAACGAAAGCGCTTGATGATGAGGACAGCGGCAACGAGGACGATAACGATAGTGATCCTGGATCTGATACGTCCAGTGTTTATTCGGGTTTGGAAGATGAAGAGAGTTCTGAGGAGTCTGAAGACGCAGGGGATGATGCGGACGAAGAAAGTGAAGATGCAGAGGATGGTACGGAAAAAGAAAGTGAAGATGCAGAGGATGATACGGAAAAAGAAAGTGAAGATGCAGAGGATGATACGGAAGAAGAAAGTGAAGATGAAAATAATGACGACGATAAGTCATCAAAACCAAACAAAAACGAAATATCTTTAGTAATACAATCGTTTAAAAATTGTAAACAAATTATAATATTTATTTTATTTTAGAAATCTAATGACGTTAAAAACAAGCTAAATAAACCGAAAAATGTAGACTCGAAAAGTAAATTGCTGCCCGTTGCTTCGGTTGATGAATATGAATTCGACTCATCTGATGAAGAGGTTTTTATTATTAAAAACATTTTAAAGTATTAAGTTTAAAAAAAATTATTCTTTCTCTAGGATATTAGAAATACTGTCGGCAACATTCCGATGGAGTGGTATAATGAATATGCACATCTTGGCTACGATTGGGAGGGAAATAAAATTATGAAACCGTTAACCCAGGATGAATTAGACAAATTTTTAACTAAAATGGAAGATCCGAATTACTGGTACGAACTGTGCACCATACAGCTTTCTTTACCGTCACTTTTAATGTCGTATTTTATAGGCGCACGGTACGAGATAAAATGACCGGACAAGATGTTATTCTTGCTGATGAAGATATCGACGTTATTCAACGTATTCAAACTGGAAAATATCCCAGTAGTAGTTACGACCCATATAAGGTTACGACATTTTTCCCTACTACACGTTTCAAGTGTTTTAAATATTCTTAAAATTTTCTTATAGCCTTGGGTTGATATTTATTCCCATGAAGAAGAAATTCATCCATTAACAAACCGACCAGAACATAAAAGAAGTTTCATTCCCTCTCGCAGAGAAAAACAATTGGTTTGTTCTGGTTTATTTATAATTTATATATCAATTTAAATTTAAAGTGTTAATTTCGTTTAGGTAACAAAAATTTTGAAAAAAATCAGACTCGCGCAGAGAAAACCGCAAGGAAAACATAAAGTTAAAAAACCGCACGATTTCTACATGTTATGGAAAGACGACGAAGCGGTAGTAACATTCGGAATAATTGTAAACTGATACTAATTAGTAAAATTTACAGACGGAAATTTCCAAGCGCATGTTGAATCACATACCAGCTCCTAAAATGAGAGTTCCAGGCCACGGAGAATCTTACAACCCACCGCCTGAGTATTTACTCACTGACGAAGAGAAAGCCAAATGGCAAGCCAAAGAACCAGAGGAACGTTACCCCAAATTTTTACCGCAGAAGTTTTCATGCTTACGTCATGTTCCGGCTTACAAGGAATTTATCAGAGAGAGATTCGAACGTTGTTTGGATCTTTACTTATGTCCGAGAATGAAGAAAACAAGGGTAATGATTGACGTCCCTTTGTTTTGTCGGTTGGAAAAACATAATGACTTATTTTCCAATAGGCCCATATTGATCCTGAAGATCTAATTCCAAAATTACCAAAAGCTAAAGATCTGCAACCTTTCCCGACAACCTTAAGCTTGGTATATTAGTTTTTTTTTTTAAAATCTCGTCTTTTCACGTTTATAAGCGGAAACATGAATTTTATAGATGTACAAAGGTCATAAAGGGGCTGTTCGTTGTATTACAGTGGACCATTCGGGACAATATTTGGCATCAGGTAAATTAGATTCGTGAAGGAATTAGCGCTTTAACTTAACAAGTTAACTTGCGCTAAAACTCTTTACATTTTTTTTCACTTACCTTACTAACGAATTTATAATGTAGGGTCCGACGATAAAACGATTAAATTTTGGGAAGTGTCTACCGGCCGCTGTTTACAAACTATGGAATTTTCGGATGTTGTTCAGAGTATTGCTTGGTGTCCGAATGTTAACGTGTGTCTAGTAGCAGCCACTATGTAAGAAACGTACCCAAATAATACAAACTAAATAACTTAAATCGCTTTCTTACTTCAGAAATAATTCAGTCGTTATCATAAATCCTGGCTACGCCGATACGCTGGTAGTTAGCAATACGGATGCCGCGCTCGCAGCGCCTCTCGAAACCAATGGCAAAGGTGGTTTCCTTTTTTAAATATTTTAACTGATTTCATTCAAAATTTTGTTATCGTTAGGAACTGGTGCAGTCGAATGGAAGAAAGCGGAGGAACCAGAGTGGGATAAAGGAATTAGGTTTAAAATTGATCATCCTAAAGTAAGAAAATTCATTACTGTTACGTTATATCTTAAAACTAATTATTTTTTTATAGGAAGTGAAACAAGTAACTTGGCACGCACGTGGCGATTATTTCGCTACTGTAATGCCAAATAGTGGCAGCTCATCGGTTCAAGTTCATCAACTCACAAAACGTCAATCGCAGCAACCATTTAGTAAACCTAAAGGATTAGTTCAATGCGTTTTGTTTCACCCAACTAAACCGTTTTTATTCGTTGCTGTAAGACCGAGTACTATTAGTTTGGCTAAAACGCATCTTAAAATTTTTTTTCCCGTTATTTTTAGACGCAACAATTCGTTCGCATTTACAATTTAGTCAAACAAGAATTGGATAAGAAATTATCATCCAATTGTAATTGGATTTCAAGTATGGCTATACATCCGGGTGGAGATAATGTCATAATCGGAAGTTATGACCCACGCTTGAATTGGTTTGACTTAGATTTGTCAGTTAAACCCTACAAATCATTAAGGCATCAAAAAGAAGCTGTTAGACAAGTAACGTTTCACAAACGTTACCCGCTATTTGCATCTGCTTCTGATGATTGTACTGTGGTTGTTTGCCACGGGAAAGTGTACAAGTGAGTTAATGTTAAAAGTTAGTAAGTTATAACCTTATAACAATATTTTCTTGCAGTGATTTACTTCAAAATGCTCTTATTGTGCCAGTGAAAGTTCTCAAGGGACATAAGAAAAGTGACGATTTGGGGGTATTAGATTGCCAGTTCCATCCTAATTCACCCTGGTTATTTTCTGCTGGAGCAGACGGAAATATTTGTCTTTTCACTTAACTTTAAAAAAAGTTGTAAAAAAACAATTTTTTTAATAAAAAATTTGAATAAATATAAAGTTTGGCTACTTATTTCTACGTTTAATTCCCAGACTATTCTAATTCAAAATGATTTTAGCTGGCTTTCCCTCTTTTTCAATTTTCACTCCGTTTATAAGGTGGAATTCTCTCTTTAAGTAGGCAAATAGGATATCCGTTGCCAAAAATATCTGAAATATCTCAATTTATGAAATCTTGAAAACTTACAATTCACTTAATTACCTGTCCAGTAGCGAATGCAAGAGTAATGCTAAAATAGAAATTGGAATTTGCACTGCCGGCGTATAACCATAAGTATCGAGTTATCGGTAATAAAACTGTACAAGCTAAGAATATTCCAGAAATAAGAAACGTTTGCCTCATATCTGAAGGTTAAATCGATATTAGTTTAACAACACAATAATTACGACTATTGACTTACATTTGGACAAGTAAGTAAACATTGGAAGAAATGACATGTAGAAAGCAACATCCCCTATACTGGGATATGATTTAAAAATAGTCATTAAACAACATAATAAGAAAAATAAGAGCATTGGATTTTTCCTGCAAAATAAAAAAAAATTGAACCAAAGAAAAAATTCTACATGGTTTAAGTTACTTTAAACGGATGGCAAGCGGTAGGATGTAAATGAAGGCGTTAATTTGGAAGGTACAGATGAAAAACATTTGGAAGTGATCGAACATTTCAGTGAAAAAATACCAAAAGAGACCGATATTAGGAGACAAATCAGGAGCAAATAACCTGAAAAAAAATATCCGAATTGAACTTTCGTACGAAATAATTCACAATCTTAATTACACGTACACGAAACCGTGAATAGATGACAAAAAATTCCACGAATTCATAAACTCGTACGATAAAATCAGCAGACCTATACACCACAAAATGAATAAAAACACTGTCCCACATATTGATTTCCAAGTTGAGGCGTTTTTATAAGTTAACTGTAAACTCCCTTCAACCTGAAATTGATAAAAATGAAAACCAAATTTATTAAAAGACATTTACTAATATACCTCAGCTATTTTCATAGCTACGGGAACTATAAGCATAACGGGATAAAATGATTGGTATGTTGCTAGTGCTAGAAACCACGTTGCCCCTAATCGTTGTCCTATTCAAATGAACTTCTATTAATTTTTTATCGTACAGTTTTCATTTCATACCTCTGAATGCACATAGTAAACACGCTGCTAATACGAAATTAGAGAAGGCCGTTGTCGTCATTGCTAAATTATTCAAGATTGTAAACGGGTTATACAAATACCTGAAAAATATTTAACGTAAAGTTCTTACAATTTACTTAATAAAAACAATGCAATCTAACTTGCATCCAAATGACATAGCTGGGTAACGACTCAAAATCTTTCTCCGTGATTAAAATTGGAACTGTGTCTTTAGCGTACAAATGTTTTTCTTTCTTCTGTTTATTGATCTGACGTAAAATATAAAATTTTAGGAATAAAAGTTTGTTTAACTCCCAAAATTTACCAATTCTTCAAAATATTCATTTGCAATTTGACCGAGACATAATGCCGTTAATAAATCGCAACCCTAGAAGATTTTTATTTAAATGTTATTATGCAATGTTTTGGCACGGAAATAAGTTTTTACGATGAAAATAAGAGGTAGCCACGGTCCAAGTGTGTCTAAGAAATACTTGAAGATGATTAATCCGGCAGGTGTCTTTAAAAATGAAAAATAAAATAGTTTGCTAGTTTCGGTTTTGTCTTCGAATGTTACCTCGTGATATATATTTCCCGAATACGGATCAATGCCTTTTTCGTGTAAATACACTCCTTCCACAACTGAAACATAAACGAGATTAATATGAATGAAAAATTAGTTAGTTAAATACACAAACCTCGTTTCCATGAATTCAACGGTGTGGAAACTTCTACGCTGTCTTTTAGTAAATCAGGAAGCCCTGAGAATACTAAAAAACAGCGAATTGCAAGTCCAAACACAAGTAACATGCACGACTTCACCGCCATTTTGTACCGAGCCAAGCGCTTCAAACTTGAGCGAGCATTTCGTATGGTTTGGAAGGTTACGCCATCTGTTGTGGAAACATTCGGTCTTGAAAGCGGGGGTAGCATGTGACGTCACACGGCTAAGGCAGACTCTGACCAAATTACTATGCAAACTTGTGCAGTTTTCCTGAAAAAATACAAATAAAAATCAAATTGTAAGAGAATTACTTTCTTTCTCGTCCCAAACGATCCGGAACTCAAAAAAAAATTATGGAAATCATTTGGTAATTGGAAGTTGTGGTATTGGTGAGTGCTTGGATCATGCTGCCCTCTATTGGCAAGAAATAATAAGTTTTTGAAATGTCAAAAACAAAAATTATTCAAAACAAAATCACACTGTTTATTTATCACACCAATAACAATAAAATTATTTACAGTTCTTCTTTTTTGATTTCAACTTTTTCAAGTTGTTTATACCCGAATCAACACTACAAGCAGACTTATCCAGGTTACATGGGCAATACGAATTTTGGCACTAAAAATGAAATAAATTTAAAATCATAATATCGTAAATAGTTTTGAAATAATGACAGTTATATCGATTGATGGGTAAAGATTCTGTGCTCCACGTCCAAAAATCTGATAAACATGCATAATAAGGAATTTCGTCAATGCTTGTTTGGCCATCATCTAAATTTTTTAAACGTCATAAAATAAAATATAATATAAGTAAAAAAATTATTTGTACAAGTTTTTTGTAACTATTTCTTCCTTTAACCCACTCAAACCGCTTATAGATAACATAGGGAGCAAATAAACGAGCCAACTGGTCAACTGTTCTCATATCAGGACTTCTTCTATTTCTACATGACAATGAATGTAAAGATACAAGCAAATGACGCAATAATAGATCCGTATAATAAGAAGCCGATTCCATTAACCTATCAAAAAAATGACAACTTAATTTACTCCCACCTTGAAAAAAAGACTCAACTTACAATGCAAGGTCATGTAACATAAGTTGAGTTTTTGCTTCAACTGGAAAATTACTTTCAATGTGAAGAATATTTCCAATTTCAATCCATAAATTATAAAATTCTTTATTGAGCAATGGTTCTGGCATGTGTTTCAAAAAACTCTGAAAATAATAATCGTATAATTTAAAACGTCCAAAAGAGAAGTTGCATTTTTTTAAAATACTTTTATAATAAACAAAATAACTCTATTTGAGTAATCGGAAATGCAGAAAAGTCCACCTTCTATCAAAAGCAATTTTAGTTCTTTTTTATCAGTTGATTCGTCAGATGAAAGTGAAGTGTAATCCCAACCGTGAATGTAAGGACCTTGACGAAACAGATGTTGCAACATTCCCTATTGTAATCGTACACTACATTAAAAAGTTTGCAAAGATTGATTTTTTACAGCTTAACTTACAACGAATAAACTTAAGATATTTATATCAGAATCGCAACAATTTTTAAGCTGTTCACACCTGTTCACATTGAAATAGCGCAAAAAGCCAAGCGCAAAATTTGACAATAAATTATTACTCACCGTCATTCTTACTTCTAATGTGAACACTGTAATGTGTGAATCTAGCTTTATAATAAAAGTAATTTTTTTTAATACTTACGTACAGTCTTGGATTCAAATATTGACCCGGTGATGCTTTTACTAACTTTTTACCAAAAGGAAGTCTGACAAGAAAAGAATGTCGCACTTATGGTGAAATACCAAGAGTGTATAGAAATAACACGTTATTTCTATATACTCTTGGCAAGAGTATATAGAACATGTTCTATATACTCTTGCTCTTGGTAATATGAAGTTTGCGAAAACTAGACTGATCTAATAACAAACTGAATAGGAACTTATACGGGATACGCAGAAAACAAATCTTATGTTCAAAAGCTAATAAGGTTCACACATGTATTCACATTGAAGTAAAGAAAGTCGTAAATGGAAGCTAGGATGGGGGTCCCAGATTGAAGGAGTCTTCCATAGCTAGTCCTATTCTGCCTACTTTCTAGTGCGAAACTAGCATCCTATATAGGTATATCCAGTAGAGAGATAAGTCCACAGTTTTCGCAAACTCCTTTGTATTTCTAGAAGACATTAAACTTTAATTCTGGATCTTGTATTGCACTCAACTGACGAAGATACGGCGTTGATACTTTAACGTCACTTTTGACATTCAGTAGTAAACTATAAAATTCAAAGATTGAATTTCATCAATATTCTAAAAGTACCGTATTTAAGTATATTTCTAGGTAAATCCTACTGGAAATAATCCATTTCTACTCACTGCTCATTTTTGCTTATCTGCGAACGTTTTATAGCGATTTGAGTCATTTTTCAAATAATGTAGCTCCTTCTAATGAATTATTACTTCCATCATCTTCCATGGAAACCGCATAAACAACATGGCGGCATCCCATCCACCTGAGTATAAGCGTTATGAGTTTAGCGGGGAAGTTGACCTAACAGATCTCAGTGATGAAAAATTAAAAATTGTAGTCACAGAACTAAGGTTGGAGAATGGAATACACGTTATTTTAAAAGAGTAAATTTTCTTTTTCTTCTGTGTAGGATGTGTAAATGTATTCTAAACGCCGAGAATAAAATATTAGAAAAATGTTTCGAAAATTTTTCATCTGAAACATCACAAACATCGACTGCGAAGCAATCGATTTCAAGTACGAGGGATATTGATGGAAATGTTGAAAGTGAGTTTGAAAGATCAAGGAGGCGATCAACTCGAGCTTCGATTTCCACTGGGACAGGTGTGAGCTCTGATATTTTTAAGTCGCTCACCTGGGAACAAAAATGCGAAATGGCCAAATTAGGGATTAAACTTGTACGTCAGGAATTGGAGAAATTTATCCGAGAAAAAGAGAGACACATTTCTCAACTAGATGTAAAATATTTAAAAATTTAATTTATAATTTTTTAATATTTTAATTTTAGATGCAGTTACAAGATCTTAGTTCAAAAGAAGAAGATGTGAAAGAAGAAATGAAATTATTTTGTAAAGTAGTTGTTGATGAAGGAGTTAATGATATAACTGGGTTGATTAAAAGTGAGAAAGTGACGCAGTTTTTTAATAAAAATTTTCGGATTTTGGTTTGTGATTTTTTTTTTGATTTTTTCAATTTATTTTTTGTTATTAATTAAAATTTTCTCCCTTAGGATTTGAAGCAAGAGAGATGTAGATTAAATATTGAAACATATAAAAATATTATTAAAGAACTTGATAAAAAATTGAGTGATGATTATATTCCTCCAATTCCGTATGAGTTTGAAGCACTGAAGATTGAAAATGAGGAATTAGAGGAATTGTTAAGACAAAAAAGTGTGGAGGTTTCGAAAAGAAAACGTGATTTGCTTGCATCCAGTGTGAATTTAGGCCTGTGTAAAGTAATGCTTTTGTTTTAGTTGTTAATATCTTTTTAATTTCAATAATTGCAGGAAAAACGTAGAAAAAATTAGTTTTATTTCAGTCTATAGTAACTGGTAAAAATTGGCCCATAAATACCACATTTTTATTGCAATTTTTTCATTATGGCAAAATGAGGATTTGTAGTCCGCTTAAAAATTTTTAAGAGTTTTCCTGCAGTACTCATGTAGATTTGCAGTTTTTTTGCAGGTTTAGCACTTTTCTTTGCAGTTTTTTAACAGTTTATTAATTGTAATTTTCCTTCAGGTTCATGATTCATGAATGTTTCAAGCTACTCCTGCAGATTTTTGAGAATTTTCCGACTAGCAGTTTTCTTTTTTTCAGTAATAACAAGAATAAATAAAATAGAAATGGAGAAGCATAAAGTAAACCCAACGGTCATGGGAACAGATTCAGCACCTATGCAAAACAAACTCACCCTATTTCATCCATAAATTATTAAGGTTTAAAATTATTCTTTCCTTAGGTCAAGTTGAACAAATTAACAACGGAAAATTCCACTATTAAAATGAACGTTGATAGAAGCCGAAGAACCTTGGAAAAAATCAATAAACAAAGTGACAGTATAAAAAATGTCAGTTATTTATAAATGTTCCTGTACATTAACTTCATTGATCATTTTATCATTCATATAGGAAATTATTGAAAACGAAATTAAACTGCGAAAATTACAAAATCAAGTTGACGAACCAGATGAAATCGCTTTGAACATGTACATTACTTTAAATGCCGAACTTAATCGACTGGAAAAACTTGTAATGTCTACAACAAGAAATAAAACACAGAGACCTAAAACTTTTTGACACACTGTATTACATATTTATTGAATCTAAATGTTAAAAAAAAAATCAAGAAAAATTATAATCGCAATAAATCATTTCCTTAACTTTCTTGAAAAACTGTCACAACCTCCAATAATTGAAATTGGATTTTTATAATAGTATTAATAATAATTATAATAATAATGTAACTAATTCTTTATCTCTACAAAAATATAATAAAAAAATTCGAATATTTCTTATGTGAAACCTAATTTTAATCCTCTTTTAGAATTAAAAATTCACCGGCTGCTTTTTGATAATCTTTATCATTTAATTTTCTATTGCAATTTTTTTTTCATTTAATCTTTATATACAAATCCTTATCTACAGACATTGAGCCTTTTAGTATAATAATTATTCACCCAACTAAGTGAATTTTCCAAAACACAAAAATCATTTCGAACAGAAAAGAAATTATAAATATTCACAACATTTTTTATACTAAAAATTATTGTTTTTATCTCTTTTGGAAGACAAAAATAAAAAACAAAAAAATATTTTTTATTTTTATATTTTTAATAAACCGGGACGCAATATTTATAGCAGATCTAACAAGTAACCATTTTGTTTTTATACTCTTGAAAATATCGCAGCCTAAAATTTGTAAGTATTTAAATATATTCATTTACAGTACAATACAGATCTGTTAAAAACAGAAGTAAATGAAAGCGTATACATTTACTTCTGAAATTAGTCTCAATTGCACTTTTCAGAACATTTTAAGTTTTGGTTCATTACTTGGTGTTCTTTAAAAAATAATAAAAGAAAATTTTGTAGCATTTTAAAACAAGTTGGTTACCAAATTGCTAAAAAATCCCACAAAACAAAAAATTATAAAACCCCATCAAACAATCCTGAGAGAGAGAGAGAGCAAGTTAAGGAAATACAATTATGATCAAATTATTAGCAAATTTTTATATTTTTCATGTTTCACTAAGCTGCCATGGCACATGTGGGCGAAATTTCATTCAAGTTGGTCCAAATATTAAAAAAAAAAAAGAAATAAAATAAAAAATGTCAATCTTTTATCACCACTTATTTCCTGAGGACACTTCCTGGAAAATATTTTCTCCAAAAACTCTCGTCACATATTGCCTCAAAGTAATGATAAAAAAAACCTATAATTTAGTAAACTAATTTTAAAAAGAAAAAGTTACGTACAATATTCATATCTCACTCTAAATTCTAATGCACACGTTTTTTTTTTTTATGATCATCCTTTTTTACAACGATAGCCAATAATGAAGACACTACAGGAATTTCTGTATTCGTATAGAAATATGACGCAACTGTTTAAAACACAGTTGTAAACATAAAATCAGGATTAAACTGATAACTTCACTTCTAACAACAAAATATTTAAGCGTATGTACATAAAAACTTGATATCATTTCAGAAAGAGAAAATTAAAATAACAACGAAATCTTTTTTGTTGTCGTATTATAAGGTATGAGATATTACCAATACTGTCTAAATTGTGAATATGTTTTACATTTCTTCTAATAATTCCATTTGTTGTTGGTTTTAGTACTAAAAGCAGCATTCAACTGCAAAATAAATTACAGTATTAAAAATTCGTCTTCAATATAATTTCCGTTGACCATGTAGTTAAATTCATGCGCAGAATGATTTCTTTTCTTCACGATTTAAACTCGATGCCCAGGTGGTCCGTTCCTTCCTTTGACAGTGAGCACCAAGCCGTGTTCTTCTCCCTCCTGTGTACGCGGAGGCCCTCAAGGACGTGAGAAATTACGTGTAGGGATCTGCAGTGTGGACGCACTAATTCCCGACTCTTCAAACTCTCCATTAGGAGGATCCGTGTCGATGTCCTGGTAATCGAGATCCTCCATATTTTCCATCATTCCCGTGGTCGAAATTGTGGTTTCAATTCTCTTGATGGAGATGTGTTGGTTTTCATCCTTCTGACATTTAAAGAGTCGCGTCAAAAATACGAGGGCAATAGGTACCACGCTGCTCAATGATAGGATCACGCATATTGCGCCTACCCATTCTGGATAGGGGAGATCCTCAGTTGCGCCCTAATCGAGAATAAAAATTATATCAACATTACAGTTTGTTAAGGTTTATTGGGTTGAGAATGTGTGTAAGAGGAAATTCCTAAGTGTTACGAGAACCCAGCTTAGTTTCATTTTTCAACTGAGTCAAGTATATTACATTTTTAAGACTGACGGGGCAGAAAGTCATTGTGGGATCATTTCAATTAACTAATTAGATCAGTACAATTAACCTACAGAACTGTTTCCATTACCACTAAAACCATGAAATAGCAATAGCAGGCACTCATATTGCGACTCAAGAAGATTTAACTCTCCTTACTTAATGCCATTCAGCACTCAAGTAGTCTTTGCTGATCTCAAGTATTCAACCATTAACTGTCACAATAAATTTCAAGGGATATGTTTTACAATCTGTGAATCTGACTTCTTTCTTCCCAATAGAGACTTGAATGCCTCATTTTAATAGCATTAATTAAAAAAAGCAATAAATTAATCACTAAAAGACACTAATGATCAATAAAAATTAAATAAATGGTGCCAATAAATTGATAGATTTTTATCTCAATTGACCTTGTGAGCATCCCATGCTGCATATTTGGGGGGATTGCGAATTTGAGAAATTATGCTGCTCAAGAAGACAACAAACATAACCGCAGGACTGACGAAACGCCAAAGAATCTGCCATACAATGTTTGGCCGATCGCCAACCATATCTTCTATGTCATCACAAAATCTGGCAAAAATTACAATCAATAAAAATGACGTCAATACAGAATGAAAATACTCACTTCCTGTGTCCATAAACATAAATTACGCCAATCACTTCAAAGAAAGCAATGAATAGCAGACCCATGGATCCAGCGAAATTATCAAACACTTTAACCCAGTATTCACCGGCACCAGTGCAGAACACAAGACCGATTAGAAAGGAAATGATACATATGATACCTGTAAAAATTAAAACATTTTATTCCTCGAGAAGTTAAACTCGACTTGTTTCATACCAGAGACGACTTCCTTTCGCACTCTTGATACTAAATTCATGTCAAAAATATTGCCAACGACACCTTCTAGTGTGCCAAACATACTGCCAAGACCCAAAGTCAAAAGCATAGCGAAAAAAATGATTGACCAGAATGGCGCGCCAGGGAATTCCACTATGGCTTGTGTAAAAACAATGAACGCCAAACCAGTTCCTTCAGCAGCCTAATAAAAATATTTTGTGTTTATTTTTAATTACATTTTAAACAAAAACTGGCATTACCTGATTGAGCAATTCCTGTAAATCACATGTGGTCAAGTTGTATAGTAAATTGTCGAAATCTTCTTTTGCTATGACGTCGTTGTAGATTTCGTGTGTCATGTTGCCATATTGTTTCATGTTATCAAAGGTCATCAGTTTCTCAATATTTCTGAAAAAATTAGAGTTTATGGATAAGTTTTAACATTTACACGTCGTCGCTTTACTTACTGATCAATGCATTTATCAAAGCTCAAAGTTGCTTTGAACCCAAGAACAGCAAACACAACCAAACAAGAGAGTATAGACGTCAAAGAGTTGACTATAGAGACTACTATAACGTCTCTTTTGCAGTCATTTTTAGGTGGATTGTAACTGGAAAATGATATTAGAGATCCAAATGCCAGTCCTAGTGAATAAAACACTTGTGTGGCTGCATCCAACCACACAGTCGCGTCAAATAAACGTTCCATCTGCAATACAAAAGCACATTTCATATTCAAAAATTTTATTAAGAAATTAAAATTTCTCTCTTTAAAGTCTTTGCATGTCATAATGGAAGACTTTAACAAAAGAATCTTTGTTTGAGCTAAAAGAATGTATTTATTTTGATCTACGTCGTTCACATTAGAATTTGAAAAATTGGCCGCTAAACATGTGCTAGTCACACGTGAGCAAGTTGCTGCCAGACGTATCGATCGCCAAATTGCACCACGTGACCTACTGCGGGTGTTTTTCCATGACATCACACCCAACTCGACAAAACCAATCGACGAAAAGAACTAAATTACGCATGAATGTGGACCAGACGTCATCATAATTTTATCTAATATCTATCAACCCATTTCTCACCATATGACTGTTTATAAATTTTCATATAGTTGCAAAAAATTAAAAACGCATTTAAAAATATTTTTTTTTTTGCCAAAAATAAAATTAATAATTATAGGATCTAATCCTACAATTTTTAGTCACCCTAGAGTGGCCATCCAGGAAGTTATTGAGAAAAATGGCTCCTAACATATGATTTTATATAAAAACCTGTTTGACTCACTTCATAAATTACCCATGACTGACATTTGTTCAATAACCCCCCCCCCCCCCAACGTTTAATTCAATAAAAAAATACTTTCCTACATTCAACATACATCTTAAGGTCAATCAAGAGACTAACAGCTTGATAAATCGCCCACTAGAGGTCGCGCCATCACATATTGGCAGTGCAATAAATCATTAAAGGAAACATTTGGGAATACCAAAAACCTGACATTTAAATTCATATTCGATACGGATTGACCTTAAAACAGAGAATGGATAGATTATGATGTTGACTACAACTACAAATTATATTAAAATAAATAGATAACGACGTACCCTTGGAGTAAACATGTGACTAATTCCAACATCTGAACCTTTCAGAGTAATAGCGCGTCCAAAGAAAATGATAAGCACGATGTACGGGAATGTTGCAGTAAAATAAACAACCTGTAAAAAAAATGTCAAAAATGTTTATTTTTTAAACCGGAAGCAGGTGTCATTGAAGCGAGAGTTAAAAATGAAAAAATAACCCGGCAATTGCATCGCTCTTTGACATGTACGGAAATGCTAAGTAAACAAACTTGAAGATAACGTTTCTCATCCCTTTCGTCGATTGTGTAAACTACAAGTTCAAAGAAAAAAAAAATCCTCTATATATTTTTAGGTCGTTGGGTAATCAGGAGAGTTGCAATAAATTTATAATTTTGTCATTCTAGAAATGGATTTTCACTCGCCTTGACTTACATGGGCACAACCTAATATTGATTTCATTCAAAGTACTTTTAAAGTAGCTTCTTCTAACATCGATCATTAAAATGCTAGTAGATCTCCACCATTAAAACATATTACTACAACTACACGTTTATTTCTAACGTCGAAACAATAAAAAAATGGCCGGCATAAACCAGCTTGCACTAATAAACGTGATTTGTCGCCCTCTAGCGACGACACCTAATACAACAATCCGTTTATTACGTCATTAGTTATAGATGCCAAAAATGTGATGCTATTTTGTCATGCTTTTAAAAAAAAAATTGAAGGTCGTGTCAAATATATTTCCGCCGGAAACTGCGTAGACATACAATAACCTATTAAAAATTCAATACCTTTTCACACAGCTACAAGAAGACAATATTCTCTTAAATAAAATAAACATTTGCAATAGTGTAAACAGCTGAACTGCTGCCCTTGAAACTTGTAATTAACTTCACTGCACGACACCCAAATGGAGGGAAAATAAAATCGAGTTTTCGCAAGCAAATTAAATTTATGGAAGGATTTTTCCTGAATGGATTTGTTTTCGTAGTTTTTTTGTGGGATAGCACTCAAAACTTTAAATTTGGAAATTTTTATCTTTGAATGGAATTTTTGTCAGAGCATTAAAATAAGGTCATTTAATCCTACGTGTGTAAAGGAACTCTGTACCTTGATCAGTGGCATCACTCTCTAAAATCAGAAAGTATTGAAATTTAAAACTTTTTTTAAAAAAAAATTATCATTTGAGATGTGGGTGTTAACAGCAGCCAAGGTCATTGTCAGGGATGCTTTTAAGTTGTATCTAGTTTCAAAAAAATCAGAACTCGATTATTTTCCTGGAAAAAAAACTGACGATGAAATTTGGCACTTCCATTTAATTGACAAGTTCAAGCGAATGGAAAGATTGGACTTATGGAAGTGTCTGTTCCCTACTATATGCAGGGCATGTACGCAGAACAAATGTAAACATGCTAGGTTTTATAGATATGTAAATTAAATGAACTTGTATGAATGGGGTGTAAAATTCACACGTTTTAAAGGAAAAGTTGACCCTTTTGACTTGTTAGTTTTAAACGAGAATTTGTGAATAGAAATTTCAAGCAAGCTTGCATGCGCCTAAACAGTTAATATAGACAAAGTAACAACTATTTTATTTGGCAGATGGTGACGAATTCATTAAAAAGTGAAATAACCAGTAAGCAGCCATATTGAAATAACTGCAAGAAGAGTGTATCGTTCACAAATGTGTAATTTTAGAAGCCAAAGTTGTTTTTCTCGGCAACAATTTTCAATGGCATTAAATATCGAGTTTGGTTGATTATTGCATTACGGTTGTTATGCCATCTACAGGTGGCCAAATTATGCAAGCAAAGATTTTTATTATTGGTGACTTTAAATCATATGATTGGGAAGACTAATTTGCAACCAGCACTTTAAAAATCAGAAAACCATTAATATTTATTTAAAATTAACTAATCAAAAGTATTGACCACTGTTTCCCTCGAAAGCAAATGCATTTCATGTTTGTATATTATCCAAATTGCAAATTACTGTAATATTGATTTATCATGACATGACCTTCAGAAAACAGTGTTAAAAATTTAAGACCTACTTCAAGTTTATGACATGGTTGCCATCAGACAAATTGCATGCAATGTTAAATTACAAGTGCCAACTCTATTACAACATAGAACAAACTCTTGACTTGAATTCAGGTGTCTATGACAGAATAAAACTATCAGATATGCATAGGCAAGCTATTGTTGACTTTTCTGGTCAAAATCACTGCAACTACTTATCACAATTCTTTATCTTAAACGCATATAAAACCAAATAAATCCTGTTCAAACTCATCTGTTTCCATTTGGCAAGAACCAAAAGGTCTTTTGTCACGTAAGAGTTTGTTGTGTACCAGTTAACTTTTATCCTCAAGTTGCGATTTCTTGTAGTTTACACACGGCTTCCGCAAAACTGCAAACAAGGCGTTGGCACAGACATAGAGCAAACAACATATGGCCCGACTTGTATCTATACAAAAGCTTAGTTTACTAGCCATGGGGAGGATTTAGTCATAGTGCATCACCAAATTCATAGGGTAGAATTCATGTTAATTCCAAGTCAACAGGCAGAACCTACACTTGTTCTCAACCAGTTCAAATTTGCACACTAAAGATAACTTACACATCAACTACACATTTTATAAGGCTCAAATATCATATGGGTCAAGTTTGTAACTGTAAATAAGGGTTGGCTTAGCCTTATCTTAAACTTATGCACGTAGGATGCAAGTTAGATCAAAGATTTCTTTTCTGCACATCTTGTAGATCGTCATAAGTTCTAGAAGAACTGCAATACTTTTCTTATAGCTATAAGCATGACTTATGCGACCTCAGTTACTTATCCCAGAATAGGACATATATAGGTCATTTTGTATATTAACCGTACAATGTTAAAGGCAACTACCACCTTTCGTGCTTTCCTGTACATAAATTTATTGTCCCATTGGGACTCTGATAGCAAACACTGACATGTCAACAAAAATCTATACCAATAGTGTGCGAATTGCATGCAATTAATTACCTTTCCTGATGATTGAATTCCTCTCATCATACATAAATAAGTAATAATCCAAGCAGCCAACAAGCACAACACCATCCACCACTTCAATCCTCCACTGTCATCTATTGATGGTGAAATATCAATAGCTTTCCTGTACCAAAAGTATGCAGTAGCAGAACTTTCATAGCACTCATGTACCTGCAATAAAACAATATTTAATGTCCTACATGTACCATAATTCAAATAAAGTTACCTCAGTGCCGTTATTAGTTAAAGGACAATCAGTCCAAGGTAAAGTCGCTTGAAATGAATTGAAAAAGTAAAACAAACACCAAGCAATTATAGTGTTGTAGTACAATCCGACGAGAAATGAGATGACTGTACTGCCTATACCAATTCCACCAATCCATGGATGTATTTTATTCCATACTCCAATACTTCCTAATCTCAATTTTTGGCCAATACCCAATTCAATGAGAAAAACTGGAACACCCTCAATTACCAACATGATGAAATATGGTATTAAGAATGCACCTGCAAAACAGAGAAGAAAAAAAAATCATTAATAATTTAAAAAATATATGTCAAGATTTTAAAAATAACCGATTTGACCTTTATTACAAGTCCTTGGCTACGTTTTCATTTAAGTTAATCTCACATACTTCTGATAGGACCAAAATATTCCATAAGTGCAACCGGGTGATCACACCACTAATCCCAAAGTTAAAAATAATTTTCCAGCCATTTTAGAATACTTTATGATGTCATTTAATTAATATTAAGGAGATTATAGTTCGTACCCACCCACCTATACAACACATCTGGTTCAAAGTATTATGTAATAAACTTTTTTGTTTTTCTTGTCTTACGGATTATTTTGTGCGATTGAATTAAGAGGAAATAAAATGTCAGCTTTAAAAACTCGTTTTAATGAAAAATTTTCCAGCTAATTTCCAATGACGATCACGTTTATTTTATTTTTAATTTAGGTAAAAAAAATATGTAAAATTCGTTAGACTACATTCCTAAAATAGCTACCAAACGTTCACCTTCGCATTAACGTTTGTTTAACGTTTTCTTTATATGGACAAGTAATCAACAATTTTACTAAAGGTGATAGGATTTTTAAGATTTTTAAACACCCATGCAATTTAATTTTGGGTAAAAATGTTTTCCTTATTTTTTCCCTTTCCTAGGATACCGGAAGCTAACATTTTCTCGTTTTTTAAAGGTTTGGTTTGGCAACGGTACAAAACCGATTGATTAGTCACTACTACGTACTCTGCTAAAAATAAATGCGTTTGAATTGATATTACAATTTTAACTATGCAGAACTAATGTTTGTTGTTACATCATTCTGTGTAGATGGAAATGTTACAGTGTATTTTTACTTTTTGGTTTTGTAAATGGATGATTAATAAAAAGTTTCATCATTTGAATGTGTGTTATTTTGTTTCGTCCTGAGGTTATAGGATTGTAGTTCATGGTAAACATGGTTGTTTTATTATTATTTTTTTTATTTGGTTAATTGAGAAAGTTGCTTGTGGTCAATAATTTTTTTTTTTTTTTTGTGGTTGGGAGAAAGAGAAGTATTTGAAAGTGGACTGGGAGGTAAAATCCGCCTGCGGGTTTAATAGTTACCAGAAGAATAAACCAGGAATGATTAAACAATCAACTGTTTGTTGTTTTATCTGTTGTTAAAATTTTAACAATATGAAACTTGTTAGTTCTACTTTATTAACTTACTGTTTACATTTGTATTGTAGAAATTAAACTTTATTGTCCAGTATGCATTGTTGCAACTTTAACAAATTTTTACCTTATCAATGAGTTTACATATCAAAAAACATTTTTTTATATATATTTATAAATTCCGCCTTTGGAAAGGTCAAAAATCCAGTTATTTGTTGACAAACAAAAAACCTATTCCAGAGCAAAGCCATCTCTCATTCTTTTTATAAAAATCGAAATCAGGACATAGGAATCTAGTTTTAGCACTTGCCGCATATTTTCCCTATTTAACACCTTACTGATATTGAACCAGTTTAACTACCTTCTTCTTAATTGCAACAGTTAATATTTCTACACACACCATCCATTATAACATTTTCCCACCCACTTTAAAAGTTACTCCAAAAAATCTTGAATCTGTTACTTAAATTAGCAACGTGTGGAAAGGGAGATGTCTTTTGGCCTGCATAGACAAGAAACTAAGACAACTAATGAGTTGGAAATAATGGCAGTACGCCAAATTCCATAACTAACTCTCAAATTCTTGACACTAATCCAGTTAAGGAGTATGCCAAAAACTGGATTATAATACATATAGCTTCTACTCTTAGGAACCACACGTTTAAAAATCTTAATTTCTCTGATTAACATTGCCAATTTGGTTTAATTTTAATTAACTACACATTAGTATAAACTTAATAACCCTAATATGCCATTAAACTATTGAAATTTATCACGAAGGAATGGTATTACATTCCATTTAAATGTATGGTTATTGTTATTACTTAAGTGACGTCATACTAAAACGCAATTGCCCCTCACCCAATGACGTCACTCTTGAATCTAAGGGGCGTCCACCCTTAGTGTTTACAAAACTAATCGATTCATTCACGATTCGCGTCATGTTCCAGTGACGTCCTCCTTTTTGCAGCGTCACACCTTACAATTTGACACATTTGTAACATTAGATAAGAATCGTTTTTCTGTTTTGCGTAATAACTCTTACGCCATCGCCCTTTTGAAATGGCAACCATGAGAAAAATGGTGAAAATCGATTCCTGAAATGTTGCAGACAAAACATGAGTTTAAGCTTATTTTCCAAATAACTGAGTTACGTGTTCAGACGTTGAATCATTTTGATATTTGACTTTTTTTTCCTTCTTCTTCTTGCCTAATGAGCCCAAGCACACCTATAAAAACTAGCTTAGATTGGAATTATTAATGACATTTATTACGTCAATCACTTTGGTTTTTTTTTTTTTTTGTTAATCAGTAGAAATCAGTGTCACTAAACTGAATGCCATTGCAGAAATGATTTCTATGTTGACATAGATGGGGAAATTTGTTATTGGTTGACTTGCTCTTTTGATGTAATTTTGAATGGCTTTATCTCTTTTGATTGCTTTTAGCTTCTTATTATTATCTTATTTGAAGTGTTTTGTGCTGTTTTCACATGGTATGATCAGCTAATGAGTTGTAGGGAATAGTAATAAGCATTTTGTTCAATGAGTACAATTTTCCTACTTAAAAACACCCACAATTCTCTCTTTTGACTGGCAAAACAAATTGCAACATGGGTATTAAACAGTAGGAATCTGTTGATTTACCCTGTATTCAGGCAATTTTGAAAACCTAAAACTTGCACGTCCTTTGCAAGTTTTTATTGACCATTTTTCAACATATCATAAGTAAACTCTTCTACTGCTCGATTTAAAGACTCTCTGGTATTCCATTTTAATCATAAATGCCAAGGCTCCAATAGATGGTCATTCAAGTATATGCCATTATCTTTAATGAAAAGATTTATCATAGCAGTACACTATACGACATACATTCCCAGAACTTTCCGTAGACTGTGGGAGTTCATTTCACAAGTTCTTCACAAGATATGACTCATAAAAACAGGCAAACTGTAATGTATGCCAAATAAGCCAGTCAATCAAACTAGTGATGGGCACCAAATCAAATAAGCCTTTTTATTAAACAGTGCAATGATCCAATCTCTCTTGACATCCTCTGCTACGGTTCATCGCATTTAATCTGTCGCTGCGGCGTTAAGCTTTCTTCTTCTTAGTAGCCACTGGCAACATTAAATGTCATTTAACTTTATCTCTCAATTGAAATTCTGCTGTTCATCCATATATACCCATTTCTTTTTCCTCTTGTACCATCATAGTTCAGCAACAACCTGGTATTGTGGTCAAAAAGATATATGTAGTATACTTTTCTTATTCAACAAATAACAAAAGGGGCCTTAATTGAGCTTAACCGAGTCTGTACTGCTATGTACTATTCCTTTAACAGAAACCAAGTTCGCATTTCCATTAACTTTCCGGTCAACTTTGATAGAAAGTACTTTTTACTTCCCCTAAATCATGATCGCAAATGATATGCCTTCATTACAACAGCCAAGTAGATAAATCAATATCCAAATAAACTCTTAAAATCTATTTATTCAGCTTAATCAAAATTTTTCCAATGTTTTTATGTAAACATGAAAGAAGTCGAAAACCTTTGGTAAAACATGGTATATCAGCATAGAATGTTTATCTCGATATTGAATTCTCTACATCATTGTTGAGGTGTAGGCTTGGCATACGGCAATTTCACATGCATAGATGAAGGTTAAGTGTACACACCTATTTAAATTCAACCAAAATAAATTTACTTTTCGCAAATGAGGTCAACTGCATGGTGGTGCTGATTTCCAACTGCTTCATGAAATTTTCATTGATTAACCCATTGTTAGAAAGTCTACAATGTGTAAATTGATTGATTGGTGCATACCATGATTGGTTAAAAGTCGTTTCCCTCACAATATTAACATCTTCAATCCTTTGTTATTCAAATCAGAGTTAAATGACACCAATTAGTTTGTCACTTTTAAACATTTAACACAATTGGATGGTCTGTTTATAAAAAAGTGTCTGCAAATTGTCTAAGATGAATCAGAGTTTCATAAACAAAACAAAAAGAGCGAAATAAAAAAGGCCATAATAGAGGTTGGTTAAATTTAGAAAGTCTAATAGAATATACTTATTCCAGAGCCACCTATGACCAAAAAAAGAGGGCCCTGGAACGAGTATATTCAAAAATTGATAATGATTTTTAAAGATATTTAAGTAAAAATTTGATATGATGGGTTTTTATAGGTCAAATTTTTTAATAAATGGAAATTTCTGGGGTTATTTTTAAAGTTCAAGCTTGAAATTTCAGGCAATTTAAAGTGTCTATGTGTTTAAAGGTGGAATAAAAGGAGCCAAAAGTGAACCAATACCCAAAATAGTCTGACCTGCAGGCAAAATGACGGCCATTCAAAAGTGACATTTTTAACATCCCACAAAGAACTAGCCAAAAAAAGTTGTGATGTTATAAAAACAATTACGGGCAAATATTACATTCTGCTTCTCCACAATCCACCTTTTTACCCATAATCCTCTTTTCATCACGTCTGTATTTATTTTGCTGCATAAACATTGACACGTGCTTTAACTTTCTTACTTTTATATGGATTAACTATAACGTTTAAACGTTACGTAACACATTAGTACAACCATCCGCATTTAAAAATACTAAACTACGCAACATTTCTTTGTTAGTGTCACCATACCAACAGCATTCATCATTTGTAACCACTTAAAACGTTAAGTATAACGTAAAAAGCTTGTAACTTACGTTAAAACTAAAGTAAACTCCAGGTTGTGACGCGGTTTTTTAAACATTTTATCGCTACAGAACGCAAATAAAAAATTACTAATCAACTTACCTCCACCATTCTGTTGACAAAGATAAGGAAACCTCCACACATTTCCAAGTCCTACCCCGTAAGATATAACCGACATGATAAACTGAATTTTGTTGTCCCATGCGGCGCGCTCTTCCTTAACCGGCACATGTACTTGGATTGATCCGTTTTCATCGCCGGAGAGTGGATTCATTTCCACAACACTCTGTCCGTTTTCTAAGGAAGTTTTTCTCGACATTTCTAACTCTGAGTTTTCCACGTGGTAATAAGATGTATGAAGTGTAAGGACGATAAGATGCCGCCTTTTTCATTCATGAAATTGATCCCACTTTGAACAAAATCTCTATAGGCCCGGGACTAACCTAAGGCCCGTTATGGCAGCCCAAAAATTATTCGCTGAATGTGTAGTGTGGATGAAGGAATCTTATATCAATTGCCAAGAGATTTTTTAAAGGTTTGCGCAGGCCGCGGAGTCTTGTTGAGGCTGCTGTGCGGGATATGGAGGGACTGCAATGGATCGATCTCCTCGCTTCGTCTTTACCTATTAATGGACTCTTCCATAGGGGTAGGAAAAGAACGATGCACGTATCGAGTGAAACCGGCGGGAAATTTTTATGAGTGTATCTCGCAATTTCCAAATAAATTTTTTTTGGTATATTTTATTGATAATTAATTTTTTTTTTCGTTTTCCAAGGATCGGTTGGAATGATGAGTGATTTATAATTTCTGCCAATGCTAAATAAGTAGGTTGAACGGGAAAAAAATATAAAGAGTTGCACAAATGATGCAATTTTGGCACTGTCGCAAGTGGTTTCGAATCAGGTTTTACTAGATTATATATTTTAATATTTCTAGTTTTTATTAATTTGTCAAAATTTAAAATTTTGTAACGAAACTCGTCCGTCTTGCATTTGTCAACGATTATTGGATTGAACACCAATAGTTCAATTACGAAATAGATTTTATTGAAAAGTGTAACCAATACAGTTTTTTTAGCCCTGGGAAATGTGTTACAAGTGCAGATCTTGCTTCTACTGATCCAGACAGATGACCCCAAAGCTGAACCTGAAACACGACTGCAATGTATAATGTTTAGGAATTTGCGCTACCTGTTGACAAACAAGGAATTTATTTATTTATTAATATTCTGGATATATATATGGTTTAGAAGTCACCTTCAAATCGGTTATGTAATAATATTTGTCTTTATTAATTAAATATTTTAATTACGTACTGTTCTAGATCCAAATAACTTATTTCCTAACTTCTTACACACCAAAATAAAAGTCGAAAAAATTGATAATAAAAATTGAATAGAAAAATGAATAATATGGTCTGGTATCATCTAGTAAGACAACTCATATTTCTTTTAGTACCTGGTACTAGAAAAGTTTTGCAATGCTTTTTACCGTCATTAAATAAAATTCTCTTGTTTCAATAGTCTGTTGTAGATCTATTAATAAAACAAAGCATAAAACGTGTAATTATTTTTTATGCTTTAAAATTTAAAAAGCGTCATTAAAGCATTGAAATATCAGAATTATGAATTAATTAGATTTACTGCAGGTAAAATTACCTCAGGTGACAGAACACCCGCTAGGCCAAGCGTCATTACTAAAATAAAATTACAGAAACCCTCAATAGATGCCACTGAGCGATGTGCTTCCATTACGTTTAGCGTGCGTCCGTCGGCTTTGTCCGTGGGCCAATTTTATCTGCAAAAATTTAGGATTTTTCTTAAATTTTTGTACCGAACTTTGGAATAATTTGTTTTGGATTTTGCCCGCCATCAAGTGATCCACAATGGTAAAAACATGGTCTTTCATGTATATTTAAACTAACTTTCTAAAATATTCTTAAATGCCGACATACTAAGCCTAACTTTAAAAAATACCGGGAAAACAAAATAAATATCGCACTTTTTTGCCAATTTCAGACGGTGGGAAAGAACAACAAGATGCTTCAGCATCTCAACTACAGAATGAGAGTCATTCTACAAGACAGCAGAACTTTCATAGGAACATTTAAAGGTATAAACAAAAGTAATTTCCACAAAAAGTTATAAAAAAGTTAATTTACTTACCAGCCTTTGATAAGCACATGAATTTAATATTGGGAGACTGCGAGGAATTTAGAAAGATCAAACCGAAAAACAGTAAACAACCAGAACGGGAAGAAAAAAGAGTATTAGGACTGGTCTTACTACGAGGAGAAAACATTGTATCAATGACTGTCGAAGGACCTCCTCCAGCAGAAGTAAATTCCCTAAAATAAATTCAAAAATTTTTAAAACTAAAATATATTCAAACTTATAGGAAGGTATCCCGCGTGTCCCTATCCCAGGCGCAGCACCTGGTCCCGGTATTGGCCGCGCTGCTGGCCGTGGTGTTCCAATGGCCCCTGTAGGAGTTGCACCTGCAGGTAAATTTTTTAAAAGTATCAATTAAACACGGAATGATCAATGAATCGAATACTTTTAGGTTTGCAAGGGCCTGTCCGAGGTGTTGGTGGACCCTCAGCTCAAGCAATGGCGCCACAGGGTCGTGCAATGGCTCCTCCACCGCCGTTGCGCCCAGGGATGCCACCGGGTACAACTCCTCCAAGAATGGGGGCTCCACCACCAGGAGCTCCACCCGCTATGGGAGCAAGACCACCAGGCATGATGGGACCACCACCGGGAATGATGGGTCTGAAGAAAAAACCCCTTGACTCGCTAGAATTTTTCTGAACTGAATTTTTTTTTTTTTCAGGAATGACTCCACAAATGGGCAGAGGGATGCAACCACCTATGGGGGCACAGCCAAATTCAGTTAGAGGACCGCCACCATCTGGTAAGGAAAATTAGTTATTCGCAATGAAAGTAATTTTAACGTTTTACTTATTTTTTTTAGGTCCGCCACCAGGTATGCGTCCTCCTCCAAGATCATAAGTTCGTTCGTTTTGATTTGGGGAAGTACCATTTTTATTTGACGAATGTTCTAATGTCATAAAAATTTTGTTTTTTTTTATTTCCGTATTTTCTATGTATCTTTAATAACAAAGAAATGTTTTAAATAACTTACAAAGTGCTTTAATTTTTTTTTCACGTATCACATTTAAAAGGAATGAAAAAATGTAAAACCAGGTTGATATGCTACCCAATATCGAAAATCGATAATTCCTGAGTTGCAAATATTTTAAGCATTTTTTTTTCCAAGCAAGCCACTTGATATTCTTTACAAATAAATAAATCTGTTTTAAATATAAAAAAAAATTTAGTAAATATTTAGGCCCATAATTTTCTCTTCAAAAAAAAATTTATTTTAATTATTTTTAAAAATTAACTTTACTAACCCGAATAAAAAAAAGATAATGATCGATTCCTTGAATAAAGGGGACACAAAAAAGAAAAAATATCGTTTCGTAACAATTTCCACTCGCACAATTTTTTTTGTTTGTTTATAAAAAAATAACTTGCTCTACCGCTCTTTCTTTGTATGGCCGACTTTTCTTCCAAGTCTATGTACACTATATATTTAGGGAATGACACAATGATAAAAGAATAAGCGGGGATCAAACCAGGTCGAATGAATACGGGATGCTGCGACTTTTCAACCTGTTGTTCAGGTGACGTTCTATGTATTTCTTTATCTCCGACACCCAGAACACAGTCGATGTAAGAGCCAACAGAAACAAAATATCTGAAGAATAGTAAATTTGTGATGTCAGTTAAGTTTACATAAGGTTTGGAGGTAAAAGCGTATTACAAATTTCCCCTTATTCCAACATCTTATTGTTTTTATGAAAACTATTGCCCGATTTGGTGGTTTTTACAAATCCACTTGCTGCCTTTTCCCCCATTTTTCAGGTGACACGATATGATCAAGAAACGATCAAAATCCGAGTATGCGGAAATTCGTACCTATGACATGAAATCTCGTGTTTGCAATGTCATTTTACCATCACATGCACTAGCTATTCTCCCAAATGCAAATATACATATAGCTATTAATAAGACATTCTGGATTTCATGACTTCAGTGCGAAAATTCCATACGCTCGAACTGGTTTCGTAATCTGTGATGACATCAGACATTTTGAAAAATGGACGAAAAACGTGAACATTTAAAACCTTCAACATGGAAAATATAATTTAAAAAATTTTTCTTTTAGTTTTTTTTTAAATAACCACTTTTTCATAATAAAGATGCGGATAAGTAATGCTTTGCCATTATTCCACTTCCAATATTCTTAAAAATAAATTACCTGTGAAAAGAAGTGATTCGGTGAGAAATACGCTCTGAAGTGGCGGGAAATAAATGACCAGCAATTGGCCCACCACTGATCCGAACACAGCAAGTAGGAACATACGATTGGTTAAAAAGCCAATTGTAAATATCGATTTTGTCTGCAGAAAGTAAAAAAAAAAAAGGTATTATTATCATTATTTACATGAACTAGTGTTTTTGGGGGGTGTTTTTACCTGCGACCGGCAGCTCAAAGCATTAAACATATCAAAAAATACAAAGCAAGTAAAGGTCATCGTTTGATCACGGGGAGTTATTTTATCGTCAGCCATCTTTATGTATTAAAAAAAATTTAGATTTACTTCTTTTAGTATAAACAAATAATTTACTTCTTTAATGAAAACCCATAAGGTTCCAGCAATAATAATTGCAGCCGAAAGTAAAACATTAGCAACCAGCGCTTTAGTTATCATTGGTTGTTTAACATTCCTGGGAGGCTGTTTAATCACGTCATGATCCACTGGCTCAACACCAAGACTAAAAAAAAGAAATAAAAATAATTATTTAAGTTTCTTAGTTACACTTTAATTTCATTTAACCTTTGCGCCGGTGGGCCATCCATTATTATATTAATCCATAATATCTGCATGGCATTCAACGGGTTTGGAATATGCAATAATGTAGATATTGTAATTAAAGACAAAGCTGCAATGCTCCTACAGGAAAATTATTTAACTAAAAAAAAAAACTTAAATTTTCAAATATCTTACGTGCTGAGTTGAAATCGAACAAAATTTCGTATGTTATGAAAAATTCCTTTCCCTTCTTCAATAGCAGACCTAAACAAAAACGACTTTATTTACTTCCTCACAACAAAATAAAATTCCTTACATAATGGTATGAAAATCATCATCAACTAAAATCATATCCGACGCTTCTTTACAAACATCGGTACCGTTTTTACCCATAGCTATGCCGATATCTGCTTTTTTAAGTGCAACGCCATCATTAACACCATCTCCAGTCATTCCGACAACTGCGCCATTCTTTTGTAACGCCTTTAATTAACAATTTAAAAATTAAGCTAAGTATTGTGAACGATTTTAATTAGAATTAACCTTGACTATTCGTAATTTGTGTCTCGGACTAGCTCTATAAAAAACCGCAACTTTACTAATTCTTTTCTCTAACTCGTAATCGTCCATCGCGTCTATCTGTTCTCCAGATAACACGTCGGTGTTCATATTACTTGAGAGAGATAAACGAGAAGCTAGAAATAAGAATTACAAAATTAAACAAAAGCAGCTAAAACTTGGAATTATTTAACCTATTGAGCATGCGGTTTCTTCCGAATCGCCCGTGAGCATTTTTACAACTACTCCACTCTCTTGTAACGTTTGTACGCATTCTCTTACTCCAGTACGTGGTGGATCCAGCATTCCAACCATTCCAACGAACGACAATTCCTTCAAATCTGAACCCATAGCTGCAGCTAGAACTACATTTACAAACAAAACATTTTTTCAGTTAATAAAGCAGGATTAAGGTGGTTCACACCAATGTTCACTGAAGTGACACAGAAATAACGCAAAAGGATGCTGAATTGTGGAGGAAAAGTAAAGCTTTAGTAACCCACCAGCAAAATACATAGTATCTCGTACTTAGACTGTGAACAAAGGTGAGATGCCAGCTTATAATAAATTTACCGCGCAAGCCTTGTCTTCCCAAATGTTGCGCCGCTTCGAAATATTGATCTATTTGTTTATCTGTTAACTTCTGAATCGTCTCGTTGTCAAAATACGTGGTACATTGTTTCAACACTCTTTCTAAGGCACCTTTTACAAAATAGATTTCTTCTTTGTTCTAATATAATTACAACAAAATTAATAACAAAATTAATAATACTAAGTTTTAAATCACCATTCCGTATTTCGGCACACACTTGACAGCCATAATTTTATGGTCAGACGAAAAGGGCATTTCTTGAAGTCGAACATATCGTTCCCTTTCTCCATACATGTCCAACTATAATTACAGAATACCTTAACACTCTTTACACAACAATTTAAACGTAAAGATGTTCTATACCTTCATTGCTACAGCTAATAAAGCACCTTCAGTTGGTTGGCCGCTTAGAACATCGCCAACTAACATGGCGTTGTTGCATATACAACCAACTTCAACTACTTTGGCAACACTGGACATGGCTTGAATTTTATCATTGCTTTTAGTTATAACTATATCCCCTTGTCCATTGTACCCTACACCCATCACTTGCGCGTGCTGATCATCTGACGTGATGATAGCAGAGACCGTCATCTCGTTCTTCGTTAAGGTTCCTGTTTTGTCGGAACAAATGACAGTAACACAACCTGTATTAACAAAAATAAAATCGATTTATTTAAGAATGGTTTTAAAGCCATTAGATTTTTTTTTGGTACCTAGTGTTTCAACCGTTGGTAGTTTCTTAATAATAGCTTTTCTTTTAGCCATCCTCGTAACACCTAAAGCTAACGTTACTGTTACTACTATAGGAAGGCCTTCCGGTATAGCCGCTACAGCCAAACTGTAAATTATACGAATTTAATTCAGCGTTTAGGTTGTGAGTTTGCACCGTTTTGTGTTGTAAATGAAAGCTTAGACTTTAAGTTGTGATTATAGTACAATAAATGTAAAAATTGTAAACTAATCTTGTGGCGTGTAGAAGAGCCAATCAGACAGCGAATATTTATAAATATTGGAATGGATGATTTTCTCAGATTCAGATATTGACATTGAAATTATGTCCCAATCAGAATGAGATTTATTACCAATTAATGAGTATCGCGTTAATGTAATGAAAGTGCCAAAAGACGATTAAGACCTTTGGAAACCTCCATTTGTATGAAAACTCTCGAGATAGTCATTTAACAAAATTATGTGATGTGATTGCAAACTATAATCTTATTCCAACTGTCACTTATAACAAATTACGGTTGTGCAAATTCATTACTATTATTTTATTATGTACACATAAACCTACCTTACACCAATATTGAACATATCCAATATTGGCCTTCCTTGTAACCAACCCATGAACATAATAAATCCAATAATACCAAAGGAATAAAATGAAAGTTGTTTTCCTAATGTGTCCATACTTTTCTGCAATGGTGTTTTAGGAGACTAAAATTAAGAAAAGAAATTTTATTGTATGAAAAATTACTTTACTTATTTTTATTACCTCTTCTGATTGCATCATTTTAAAAACGTCACCAAATTCGGAATTTTCCGCCGTATTAATAACAATTCCTTTGCCGTTGCCATTCCTTACTAGCGTCCCCATAAATGCAATATTTTTCCTGCTACTAATCCCATTCAATTTTCCATGAGTGATTGCACAGGTCATTTTCATAGCAGGTTCTGTTTCCCCGGTAAAACTGCTTTCATCTATGGCTAAGTCAATTGCATCAACTAAACGCAAATCAGCCGGAACTCTATCTCCGATATTAAGTTTAACTAAATCTCCTGGAACTAAATTTCGTGCTAAAAAATTTTCTACGTGTCCTTCCCGAATGCTATAAAAAATATACATATAAATAATTTAAACTTTTAAGTTTTGTAAAGTATTTTACCAATGACATATTGGAGGAACTAATTTAGTTAATTCTTCTAATGATTTTTCTGATCGGTATTCTTGAACAAAAGCAACCGTAACAACGATTAAAATAGCCTATTGGGAAAAAGATACAACGAGTTATAATTTTTTGGGATTCGTGCTGTGCGCCAAGAGTAAAAGAGATTATGATACGGAAAGTCGCCGCGTGGCTGCGCTTCTGACTAAAAGACTGTATTTTGATTGGGCAGGAATTACTTTACTTGGATGTTATTGGTCAGGGGCACAACTTGCCATTCTGACAATTGCGCTTTCTTACTTGTGCATTATCAGAATGAATCTACAGTAACAAATGTTGGATTATGGGTGGCAAATTGAGATCACAAAACTTTGCAGTATTGTGACAATTAACCATTTACAATTTAGTTCATAAGTTGAAAAAATTATTCCCCATTTCTAAAGAGAAATTTAAACAGCGCGGAACAGTAACAGCTTTTGACAATTAACGGGATGCGCAGAACTGCACACTATTGTTTCCCTACGGAAGACATATGCAGAAGGCACGAATTGGTAGAAAAGCGCGCCGTCGTTACTGCCTTGCACTCTCTTCTACTGTTTACTATACATGTTCGGTATAACTTAAAGAAATACCAACACTTCTAACCCTCTTATGATTCATATCAACGAACCCATACATTACACCTAAAAATTGACTCCAAATACTGAAGATGGGATCAAGAAAATTACAAAACCAAAATGCGTGCAAATTGTATTACCGTAGTAATTGAAACCGCATCATCAATTTGCTTCATACAAACACTAACCAAAGCAGAAGCCAATAACAGTAAAATTAATGGATTTTTAAACTGAAAAATAAAAAAAATATTACATTTCATGACGATTTCATTTCGAAATTTACAGCTTAATTACTTGTTCTAAGTATTTTTTCCATAAGGGCTCTTCAACTTTCACCTTAAATTCGTTAAACCCATACGTGTGTTGTCTATTCTCACATTCAGCCCATGTGAGGCCCTTGTTAATGTCAGTAGATAAATAAGTAGCAACATCATCCGCATTCAATCCACACGCTTGTTCCGATGGCAGCCAGTAAGGCATTTTCTCTTGTTCCTGAAAAATAAAAAAATTGTAAATAAAAAAAAAAATTTTCTTTTTTTCAAAAACAGACACGTGCCTAACGGATATTACGCCAGCTAAATAGACAAACACCTTGACATTCACTACAAACGACTCAAATTTTAAGAAACCTTTCAAAAAAAAATCTTCAACTATCATTAAACTTTTATCTTGTTCATAAATAAAACAAAATCATTAATAAATCAATTTCAGAAATTAGATAGATAAAACGGAATAGAAACAACAAGTTTTAAACCCACAAATTGTTTAATAATAATTTTTAAATATCAAACGTTTGAACCCCATCCTAACAGACGGCACAGATGTTCACGACTCACGATCCCCGTAAATGCGATTTTTTTTCCAAATGGAAAAACGACATCTGGTGTTCAATTACAAAATTACACACTATTGTTTTTCTTTTGAAGCACCTATTATCTCCTGTTTATTTATATCAGTCTCTATAGTGATCAGACAAACAAGAAAATAACTCACTCTCAACTTCGATCTTATAAACTTTTGTGTGTTCTAGTAGAATTTCAAAAACCGTAAAACCTTAATTTTTCCGTTTTTCTCATAAAACTGTAAAAAAAAACCCTTTATGTCAGTTAAAGTGAAAAAAAAAAAACTTAAATTTTAGTGTTATCTCCAATTTTTCTCTTTTCTTAAGGTTTTAGATGGCGCGCTGCAAACCCATTAAGACTTTAAAAGTCTTTTACATCTCACAATCATTTTAAATAAAATTATTAAAAATCATAAAAATTAAATTCCCGTGTATAGATAAAACGGAATAAAAACAAGACGTTTTTAAACCCACAAATTCGTAAAATTAGTTTAATAACTCATTAAACTAATTTTCTCAAACACTTATGCTTTTAGT
Source organism: Pachymerium ferrugineum (assembly GCA_034686365.1). Lineage (NCBI taxonomy): Eukaryota > Metazoa > Arthropoda > Chilopoda > Geophilomorpha > Geophilidae > Pachymerium > Pachymerium ferrugineum. Next base: position 111,812 of record JAQGAS010000020.1, read on the forward strand.
AATGTTGGTTGTTTCTCTATTCTAACCTTACAAGATTTTTTCCTCGATTTTCAATAACCTGTATCATCTTTAGATGCTGAATTTTAAAATACGATTAACATTTCTTACACTCTGAAACTTTGTTTTCAACAAACGTTTACGTTTTAATCTTTAAAACAGTTTTGTTATTTCCTTCGGTGTCTACTCAACCTATTACCTTTCCATCATCTTTTTTTCCCCTCTAATATCTCAATTCTGACAAACCATCTGCCACGTGAATATTCCAAGTAAATTTACCTTTCACAGTTAAAATAAAAAAATACGTCCCTGGAAATGATCGATTATCACCTTCGTCACAGTACCTTCAGGGTCATTTCATATTCTTTTAATTCAAACATTTTTTAAATGTAAAAAAAACCCGGTATCAACAGGTGTTCTTTAACCCTAATGCCAATTTTCAGTCATCCGACTGGATCGATAGGATTAAATTATCCTGATTCACTGGAAAAATGACTATTTACTCACCTGTAAAATTTAAAAACTTTGAATAGTAAAATATATAGTATTTTATTACCGGTTTTTCTTCGTCGCAATCCGAGTCGCTGTCAAAATCGGATGTGGATACCGGACAAAATGCCATTAGCAGCAGCATTGATGCTAAACTATTAAACTTCCTTTCAAATTCACAATATGACTAAATACCATTTTCATTTATCGCCCAACAGGAAACCTTTTCTTTTTTTTACAAATGTAACTCTATACTTGTATATATATCAAAAGTATAAGAGCAAACGTTCAAATATTTATAATATCATCCCAAAATGTTTATTTTGAGGCGTGTTCACCTTTCGCAGCAGCTGTTCTAATGATTATTTATCAGCAAATTATTAGAATTTAAGATCCATTTCGTGTTTTAAAACTCACTGCAATTGCAAACTTGTATAGAATTAAAATTTGCGTTGAATAAATTTCTTTTGGGGGAAAAATGTCGTCGATTGTTTACTCTCGACTCGAAGATAATAAATATAAATTCGGCACCAGATGGCTATAATCCCTAGTGGCAATTAATTTAATTGACCTGGGAATTAGATATAAGGCAAGTATGGCAACTCTTCATTGCTTTCAACATTTCATCGTATTGCTTTCTTATGTTATTAGTAAGTGCGATTCAGAGATGTTCTTTTTCTTAAGACTCATCCAATTTTTAATCTTAAAATTGGCATCAATAAAAAAGTTCTCCGTAAATAAATGTTAAGTTAGTTTCTACATCTCCTCACCGCCACTTTGTGAAAGGTGGTGCAAACTAACCCCTTTACTTTTCAACCTTCAATACGTCTCAAGATTGATATTAAAATATTATATATGAACTTTATCGAAGACCATTACACGAACTGTAACATTTTTTATTTGACTCATAATCAGAGTCCAGATTTTTCTCAGATTGAAAAAACGGAAGTTAGATTAAAAAAATTTAAAGGCCTTCAAACACGTTTTCTACAAACGAAAATCAAATAGAGAAATTTAAAGGGTTGAAGCGATGCAATGCAACCATTTTTGTTATTTTGCCACTTGGTGCCGAGGGGGAGCTAGAGGCAAATACATTTTTTTTCTGAAAAATATTGTATTTACGAGAGTCAGGTAGCAATTATTACACAACAGAATAATTATATATATATATATATATTTTTTCCCTTACCCTGATTTTTTCCGCTTAGCTGGTTTATTAAATTTTTTCCTTTCGCCTCGTGTTAATTAGACCAGAAAAACCTTCATATATTAAATTTTTCAACATTTTATAAATAAATGACTTTTGATCTTATAAAAACCCAAAACAAAACTCTAGTTATCTAATTTCAGCTATCCAAAATAGAATTTGGAGTTTAAACGTAATATTGACATTGGATAAAATGTTCCCTCTGGCTAACCCACGTCAAACAAATTAACTTGCGTCAAGGGCATTTTGTTCTTTCAGGGACCACTAATGAGAATAACTCATTTTAAACAACTTAAGCCTTTTTTGTACACCTTAAAATTAGTTTGTACAGTCAAAAAATATCCCTAATGAACGTCAGGGATTTGTTTTGATTGCATTCCTACTCACCTCGAATGAAAATGAGTCATGTTTTTTCTTCTTTGAGACCTCGTGAATGTCCACTAGATGTGCGAGGTCTTCACACTTCATACTTCTCTAGAAAAATGCGTTTGAAGTATCGCCGACATTGAGTTAAAATAAAAAGTCTGTAGAATCTGTTGTACGGGAGTGGGGGAAACTCTAAAAACTGAAATCGAAAAGGAGGAGTTGTTAATAAATGGTGAAATAAATGATTGTAAAATTAATTTTCACTTTGGAATTTGGATTGATATTGCCCTTTTCGTAATTAAAATGGTGATTAGTTATTTTTTATCTGCACGACCGGAAACACGCTCACTATGGATGTGAAAAGATTCTTTTTCCGGTTTCATGCACGGGATGATTTCGCCATCTATCATGAGAAATTGAAACCTTATTCCATGTGCCATTTTAGAAAACGTCACGATTTAAATGCCCATGTTAAAAATGTGATTTTTTTTTCATGTGATTTGTTTATTTTGGTTGTGTATACGATATAATGACGGTAACATGAAGTCCGGTTTGGTTATAAGCAATGCGATTGTGAAAATTGTTTATATTTTGTTTACATTTACATTTAATAACTGTGAGTTAATACTTAACACTACAACTGAAGGAAATTTAACCACAAATGCAACTATTGGGTATAAAATTTTATTTCCTTTAGCAAATCAAAATTATATGTATTATGTATATTTTTTATTAGAAATGGATCGCAAAGTGAAACTGTATCAACAACAGTCATGTCGACAACGATACACGACCCGGTGTTGCCTGAAAAAGGTGAAGCAGAAGAGGAAAAACACAGTAGTATGACAATTTTTTTTGTCCTTATGGTCATAGGTAAATGAAAATACAAAAGTAATCAGACAATTTCTAATTTCATACTTTTTCAGCGCTTAGTATTTTATTAATTCACCTTTTGATACAGAAAAGATTTCATTACCTACCGGAAAGTGTTGCTATAATATCCTTAGGTAAATTCGTTGTATCCAAAATGCCCTTAAAATGTTTTAAATTTTTTTTTTTTTTAGGTGCTCTGATTGGCCTCTTTTTGCAACTAATGTCTAGTCAAAATGTCGGAAATTGGCAGGTTAAAATAAACAGTTTATTTTTTTTGTTCCGTTTTTTTACAATTTTTTTTTAAATAAAACGTTTCTTAGAAAGAGGAGACATTCCCACCTACCACTTTCTTTTTGGTATTATTGCCTCCAATAATATTTGAATCCGGGTACAACCTTCATAAGGTAGTTAACCTAAGTAAAAGGAGATTCCCAATACTAAAAATGGCGTTGTTTTATTTTAGGGGAATTTTTTTCAAAATATAGGTTCTATAACTGTTTTTGCGGTATTTGGGACATGTGTTTCGGCATTTGTCATTGGTGGAGGTGTTTATTTACTCGGAATTGTAAGGAAAACAATCAACCCTTTTCCCTCTTAACATACACTAACGTAATGTTTTTACACTTAAGGCTGACGTTGCTTACAAGTTAAGTTTTACAGAAAGTTGCGCATTTGGCGCACTCATTTCGGCTGTTGATCCTGTTGCAACGTTGGCTATTTTCTCTGCTCTTGATGTTGATCCTGTTTTGTATATGTTAGTTTTTGGTGAGAGCGTTTTAAACGATGCTGTAGCCATTGTGCTTACCAAGTAAAAAAAAAAATATCGATTTTTATAGTTATCAATTTTATTGATTTTAATTTTTTTAGTACTGTATTAGAAGTTTCAAAACCAGGAGTTGGAAGTATTTCATCATCTCAGGCACTTATACACGGCATAGGCCGTTTTTGCCTAATGTTTTTCGCATCTGCTGGGATCGGTGTTGCGTTTGCGTTAATAAGCGCCTTGGTACATATTATACTGGGTTCACACTTGTGTTCACCTTAAAGAAATAATACAAATGAATGCTATATTGTGGGACGAAAGTAGGCTCAAAAATTGCAACTTGTCGCAAATTGAGGGCATTATACACACAACAATATAGCATAAAAATTTAGGCTAATTCTGATGTGAACATAGCCATAAGAATTCACTGACACTGGATACGCAGAATTATTATTTTACAACATAATTTCTATTTACAGTTATTAAAACATGTTGATTTAAGGAAACACCCATCGTTAGAGCTGGGAATGGTTCTTGTTTTTTCTTATGCGCCTTACGGTTTGGCTGAAGGATTACATTTATCAGGTAAAACTGAGTATTTACAACCCCTAATAAAACGTGTAATAAAAATTTATGTCTAGGAATTATGGCAATTCTTTTCTGCGGAATAGTCATGTCGCACTATACTCATTTTAATTTATCACCGGTTACTCAAGTGACTGTGCAACAAACATTCCGCACAATGTCTTTCATTGCGGAAACATGTGTTTTTGCCTACTTGGGAATGGCAATATTTAGTTTTAAACATATGTTTAAACCTTCTCTAGTTGTGTGGAGTGTGGTAGGCTTTCCTATTATATATTTTATTATTACTATATTATGTTTATTAAAAATACTCTCTTACGCAGGTGCTTTGTTTATTAGGCAGGGCATTGAATATTTATCCCCTAGCCTTGATTTTAAATTATTTTCGAGAGCATAAAATCACGAAGAAGATGATGTCTATTATGTGGTTTAGTGGTATGTATAAAAAGTTGAGTAAATTTTTCCGTTTAAATACGTTTTCTTTAGGTTTGCGCGGTGCGATTGCGTATGCTCTTGCATTGCATTTGCAATTTGAGGACGAAAAACGTCACGTAATAGTCACGACAACACTTTTTATAGTATTATTCTCCACTGTGGTATTTGGAGGATCAACCTTGTTTCTATTAAAGGTTGTAAATTTGATTCTAATGTTTGTGTAACTCATTTTGTTTTAAATTTTTCAGTATCTGAAAGCGGATCAAGTCAGTTCTAAACGCCGCAGACGAGCCCACGAAAAAGAAATTTCGCTTAGTAAAACTAAAGAAATGGTAAATGCTTGGAGTGTTGAATGTCACCATATGATGCCACAAATGTGGTGCCATTTGTTGACAGGTTTTAAAAATACTGTGTAAGATGTAGCCTTAATAATTTTTTCTTTTAATGTTAGGGCCATGCAATTGATACGGAACATTTATCTGAACTGACCGAAGAAGAATACGAAGTTAACTTTGTTAAATCCAATTTAAAAGGATTTATAAAATACGACGCCAAATATTTTATCCCATTTTTTACTCGCCGTTTTACACAACAAGAACTTAGAGAAGGCAAATCTCAAATGACTGATTTAACCAATCAGTGGTATCAGGCCATTCGAGTATCTCCGTCCGAATCAGATGGCGAAATTGAGCTGGTTCAAACATTTCAAAGTTAGAACTTTTTGCTCAAAAAATAAATCATAATTACAGTAAATCTAAAAATGCTACTTGGTTGAAAAAAAAATCTAATTTATAATTGTAATTTAATTTAAACAGCCTAACAAAAAAAAAGTTTGTTATAATTTTCAAAGTTTATGAATTCGGGTTGTAATTGTTTTTACAAACTGGACAATTAAATTATTATAAGATGAAATATTTTAGTTATTGAAATACATTGATTTGGATGCATTGCAATCACTAATGAAACCTTGCAAAAAATTATTATGAATTAACAAATTTGAAAAATAATTTCCATTAAGCTCTTATATTATCTTCATTTCACGTACCATCAATCCTTTATAGTTAATTCAATTGGCATCATTAAAAGCGACATCTGTCATCTATTAGTCTCATCCAAGGGTATCTGCTCTTGTATAATCTGTAAGAAATATAAAAGAATAATTAAATTTTTTATAAACAAGTTAAATTAAACACACTACAAAACGTTTAAAACTCTGGAAAAATTGAAAATCCTAGACAAAAATACAAATACAAACAGACATTTAAAGACAAGAGGATAGACCTGCAAAGCAATAAGATGCAAAAAGCTGAATTAAGGAGAAAAGGGTTTCGCAGCTCCTGGATTCAAATTAAAACACACCTGAATTAAAATTTCGCGATATTGATCATCAGTCTGAATTTTCATCTGTTCTGGAACTATCTGCCCTCTGCGTCTTAGTTCCTGTTGAAGGTCAGTTTGATCAAAAATGTCAACTGGATCAACACCATTTTTGCAGATCAAGTTCACCAGATATTCAATGTAATGAGAACTAAAGGAGAAAACAAAGACCGCAAATTAGTTTTCTACTTAATGCCAAGGCTGAAGTTCCAAGGAGAGCATTTTGTATCATTTACACATGAATAGTTAAAGTATCTTTCCTTGTTTCCTAAGCCCGGCCAATTGATAAAGGCCTACCTTAAGTAAATCCTTACGATATACATTAGCTTTAATTTTATAATTTCTAGGTGGTAATCTAATATTAGATCTTCTGATACATAATTCCAGATCGTCTTCAGTGAAGACTGTAACCGGATCGATATTATTGCGGGCAATTAAGCCCCCCAAATATTCATTGTAGTGTAAACTGAAATTTTTTTTATGTATAAAACAAAAGTAACATGGGGGTAACACGTTTGTTTCTGTTTAACTCGAGGTTCACACTTGTGTTCACCTGCATAATCCTGCATGTCCTTCCGCCACATCTCTTCCACAAAAATCATCCTTCAAACCTTCACCAGGAATTTCCTTTTGCTCCATCACTTGGCATTTAAATATAGCTGGATCAGTTTGAGCGGCTGCTGAAAGTGGCGGCGGTTCAGTATTGAAATTTACGTTATGTTTCTGCATAGAAAATTTCAATTTAATTTTTTATTTATAACTCATTATAATTTTACCGTCAGCAATTTCTGCAGATCAGCAGGATCTTTATCACGGAGATAGAAAAGACAGTTTCGTGGATGGTGTGCGTGAAGACCCAATTTCATGCACATAGGAGAAAAATTGCATTTCTGAAAAAAAAATGTGATTATAATTATAAATAACAAGTTTTTATTGATGCTTAATACCGGGCCAAATCTGAATGGTTTGCCGCAACCACTACAAAAGTCGTATTTACACTGCAAACATTGAAAATGCATGCAGCCACCTTTGGCAAGGGAATAGCGAAACCTGCAACTTGGACAATCTGAAACAAAAATTATTAACTAAATTGAAAAATATACTAAATCAACTGGTTACCTATTCCATTTAATTCCAAATGTTTTTCCAAACCTTTGGCTTGAAATTCGGGATCATTTGCTTCTTTCCAAGCCATAAATTGTTCGCACGTAATTCCATTGTGCTGAGACTCCCACTAAAATTTAGAAGTTATTAAAAATACTTTAACTAATATTTTAAATTTCATTTTTTACAGGTTTTCTACACTTGGCACATGTTACAGCTTGACAGTCAGGACAGTTTAGTTTAATAGCCATCGGAGGTGCAATAAATCCAGAAGAACATTGTGAGCACCAGTGGAAATTGGGGTCCTTCATTAATGCCCTGTCTCTTAACTTTCGTTGGAATAGTTCATGGATTTCTTCATCAACTAAATTCTTCAACTGTTTTTTTAAAAAAAATTCAGATTACACGAATTTTTGTGAAATAAATTCCTAATACTCAATTTACCATTATATCTAGATTATTAAAATATTCTCCCGCAATTTCATCATCAGTCAAATCCGGTTGGTCGCAAAACGGGCAAATAGCTTCTAATATATTGCGATCTCGAAATTGAATGGTGAAATAATCCCTTGCACAAGATTGGCAACAACGATGTACGCAGTGAAGCATAGATATCATCTATAAAATATTTTGAAACAGTATAAAAAAAATTACCAATTTATAATGTAAAAGAAAGTTCACCTGTCTCATTGGAAATTTCCCAGCACATAATTCACAATCTTGTTGTAAAAACGAAATGGCCATGTCAATTTCACTGCACTCTAGAGACGCAGCCACGGCATCTTCTTCAGGGAATTGAAGATCTAATAATTTCACTACAATTTCAGCCTGATTGTACGTTGTGACTTTGCCTTCTGCTAAATACATTCTGGCACGTCGCTGCAACATACAGAAATACAAATTATTACAAAAGTACAACACTTAACTGTTAGTTATTATTATGTTATTTAGTTAAGTGTGAACTGAAATCTCAAACCATGCACAAACCACAATTTTGTTATTTAAATATTACTAACTATATAAAGTTCTAAAAGCTTCTAATACGTTACAATCTAAAAATTATTAATTATTAATATTAAAATATAAAAAAGTACATGCCCTGATAGAATTTAACACCTACTTCAAAAGAATCACAATTAATTTATTTCAATTCTGGTAAAATGAAATACTTCAATTGAAAAATACAAAAAAAACATTATTAAAACTTACCTACATTTAAAGAAAAAATAAAGTAACAGTCATAAAAATTTATCATTGAAGAAACAAAAATTGACAAATAAAATATTTAAATTTTAAAATAATTCAATAAAATATAAAAAAAAATTAACCCTCAAAACTAGCAACACAGGGCTGGCACAGCCAATCAAAACAATATTTAAAATGAAATAATATCATTTAAAATACCTATAATGAGAACAGAGTTAAATAAGTATAAAATCTATTAAATAATCGACTGTAATATTAATATTTAAATTCAATTTTAAAACATAACTTTGTATTCAACTTGTTTTTCTTTTTGGATTAAAAGATTAGTACAACTGCTTAAAGCATCTTGTAACAATTTTTCAGCTCTGAAAAACTAAAAAAAAAAACCTCAAACATTAAAAAAAAATCAAAAATTGCGAGTATTCATGCTACTAAAGTATCCACACTCCACATCACAGGCAAAACAATCCAGTAAATTTTCAATATTTCATTCTCATTTGATATGCAGAGAAGCCCTCCAAACCCTTTCCCAACAACAAAAACTTTAACACTTTGAAGCCAAGACTAAGAAACGGTTAAGAAGGCTTCTCTGCACACCAATCAAATAAGAATTTGAAATATAATGAAAATTGTCTGGGCTTCAATGGGTTAAAGACACCTGAATTCAAATTTTCAAACGGTTTTTGTCATTCCCAATTCCGTATTTTACCTCGAATTCACTCGAGGCTTTTTTCGACGCTTCTGTTCGTACAGGTGGCGCTGGACGTGGAAGAGTAATAGCTACAGATAGTACTTCTGGTGAAGCCGGCTCAGGCAAAGGAGGTGTCGTTGGAGTGGGTACAACTTGATTGGTGTCAGGCGGAACTGCATCGTATATTAATGTACGAACCGTTTGAAAAATGCTCTGAGTAGCTGCATCTATTGCTTCTTCACTTGTATCAGGTTTATTATTGCTTGCAGTCTCAGTTGCCTTGATTTCTTCAAAAGTCGTGTAAACCGAGTCAGTCAATTCCATTTTCTTATTTCTATCAATTTCCTCGTCCTCGTCATCGTCAATATCTTTAAATTGATCTAAAACTATAGGAAACTTCGGCAGAGTTTTAATCCCAGGAATTTCTTGAATTGTCGGAGTTGTCTTTGATATTGATGTGTCGAGGCCCAATTCTTGAAGCGACGAATAAATTGTCATTTCTTCTATTTTTGGTTGCGGAGTTGCATGCTTTTCTTGTTCGGGATTTCGAATTTCTTTGACCCATTGAACAGTGACGTAATTATCTTCAATGGGTTTTTTTTTCGTGATTTCGCTTGCTACGTTATTGAATGACGCTAAACTTGTGTAGGATCCACCGCTAAAAGATCCCATTCGATTCACTTTATGTGGTGTGCTATGGTTTGGTTGAAATTCCAGTCTACCTTCATTTTCAGAGATTTTACTCTCTGTTACCACACCTACCCCTGCAGAACCTCCTGTAAGACTTTCAATCCAGTTTTTCTTAGAAGTGTCCACTAAAGACGCTGGTTTTGCCGCCTCTGGTGGTAGGTCTATTGGAAAAATTTTTTTTTGTTTTTGTAAAGGTGTAATCAACGGTTTAGACAAGTTAATTTTACCTACAAAATCAACTTGTCAAAAAAGTTTACTGCCCCTTTAATCTTTTCACTCAAGTACATACCCGAATTTTGCCGTTGAACTGCAGTTGTAGCAGTTATCCCGGACTCATTGTCAACACCCACGGGTGGACCCCATATTTTCATATGAAAAGGCTTCGTGGCATTCTTGGCCAACTCCAAAAACGCCGAATCGACGTTTCCGTGATTCGCTGTCAAAGAAGCGATTACTTCATTCCTATTAAAATCCCCTCGCATTTGTAACTCCTTAAACTATTTAAAAGAAAGACACAAATATAAAACCCAAAATACAAATCGCTTGATAAGATTTCATACTTTTCGTTGCCTAATTTCAACGCAATCAGTCACCGCTGCCCACACGTTTCCTTTATGACGTCGAAGAGATTCTTTCGCTTCAGTCGATGAAATAACTCCGACATCATTCTCTTGTTTATCTCTGCCGTAATTAGTAACAAGCGTAACAACAGTATCAATCATATTCTTCCAATTCTCTTGCAACCACTGTATGGCGTTTTGATTGCCACAATGACTCATAGCGACTTGTAAATCATCAGCCGTAAAATCGTTATGTTCCGCTTCCTTTAAAATAAAAAACTCAAAAATAAAAAAATAAATAAAAATAATTAAAAACTCTTACTCTTAATAGTCGAACAAGTTCGAATCCTTGTGATCTCATCTTTTCCTGACGTCGTCTTTCAATGAGCTCTTCTAAATTCAAGTAATAGTCATTACGACTAATCGGTTCAACAGAATATTGGCGCTCACGATGGGATCCGAATTCTGTATCTCCACGATACGATCGAACAGGACTCGGATCGCGCGAAATGCCACCAAATAAACTACGACTAGAACTGTAATACGGAATTTGATCGGCGTTTGCATTTCCATGGATTGATGGTCTGCGATAAGAAAATTCGCGGTCGATTCCGATGAGAGATGAACGACTAGAGGGTCGGTACAAAGCGGGAGAGCGAGGTTCTTCAGAAGCAGAGCCGTCTGATACATTTGTTTGGGTTGATATAGTTTGCGGGGGTGGAGAGGTACCGGTTGATATTACTTGTTTCTGTATAATAAAATTGTTATAGATTAGTAAGTTAAGTTTTGAAATTGTATATTTATATATTCAAAAATATATTTTCATAAAATATACACTCAAAACTACATTCTAAATTTTAAAAAAAAAATCTCCATAATGGTTCTTAAACTAAATATTAAGTTGGGACAATGTTTAATGTAATACCAAGGATTTCTTCAAGTCACCAAACGAAAATTTCATTTTATCCTTGTCTGTATTTACATCTGTTTATATTAAATTTGCAGAAAGGATGAAGTACCAGAAGAAAATCCTGGGCTATAAATTTGATTCTGTAACCGAATTATTACTGTCCCATTTTCTAAACTTAAAATAATAATACCTAGTTTTCTAACACCACCTTTCTTTGTGGTTCATTTTCCTCTGTCTTAACTCCATTTTCGGTCTCTAAACTTCCTTTCTTAATTTCAACATTATTCATTCCTTCGCCAATGACTTCCGTTTGCATTGCGCTCGGCACCTTATTCTCCACTGCATTCTTCATACTAATTTGGTCCATCTCATTAACCAACTCCTATAAAAAAAAAATAAAACCGTTATAACTATCAATTCTTATACTACAACTCCTAGAAAACCCACCTGAGCCATTGCATCAACCATCTCCTCACTCGTCTTCGACTCCTTCCGACCCTTCTGCCCAGACGGCGGCCTCGAATCCCCACTAGACGGAGATCTGACTCCACCATCTCGTCTCCGTCTTCTTCTATCCCCACTCGACCTCCGTACATTACCACCTGTTTTACAACAAGCAGTACAAATCCGGGTATTGGGCGGGTTGATTAAAGTACAGTGTTCGCACTGCCAACCCTTTTCACTCCTGCGACCAGAACGGGAACTCCTCATATCATCTTCATCGCTTACTGAAAAATAATCTTCTTCGGAACTTGAGTAATCGTGAAGGGACCCACGTCCAGGGTAAATTCCCGCATGCGTAGCTCTTCGCCCACTACGAGAGTGATGTCCACTTCCGGTTTTAGGGAAAGGTCCCTCGCCACTTATACTATGAGTCTTGTGCAGACGACTGGATTTGCTGCTGTGTGTAGGGGATTGTGGGCGCTGGGTTTGTGGAGGATAGATGGGATAAGGGCTCATTGCCATCGGGTTGTGTAAGTGTCCCATACTTGTGTAGCTATTCAGTCTGAATCCTGATTCTGAGCAAGGGTAATTCATACTGGAATTGCTGGGAGTTCGTTTCATGTCTGGTGGTATGAAATTCGGATGGTAAAAGTTGGGGTGCTGAGGAATCCAAGGGTAGGGGTTCATTGGGTATGGGTTCATGTAGGGATTCATGTATGGAGACATCGGTTGTACGTTGCTCATGTCTTGAATTGATTGAGTCTGATTGAGAAATTTGTTATTAGTTTTGAGAAAGTTTGTTTGGTAATGTTATTGTTTACTTGAGGCATGCCCATTGGCGACATTCCAACTGGGCGATTTGGCAAGTCGCATACACTTGAACTAGCTGCAGGTCCCGTACGAGTTCCGATCATAGTTGCACTCCTACCCGAGAGTTAAAATTATGGCTTTCTTTTTTTTATACCAAGGTCATATGATTTTTATTTACTTGTTTTCATAAGGATTGTTGTACATCCGTTTCGGTAGTGTTGGAAATCCTTGGAAATTTAATTGCACTGCTGACCCAGTGTCTCCTTTGTCCAATGCGTTTGGGTAGGCAGATTGAGATGTTCTGCCGTTGTTCAGTTGTTCCCAGTTTTGGTCTGGTTGAGCCTAAAGAATTGTTTAATAATATTAGAAAAATATTTGGGCAGTTGTAACAACATCCGCGCAGTCAAATTTGTAAGTTAGAAATGACAACTCCAACACGTGTTAATCCAAAGTACTGCCAGAGGACGGCCATATGACCCCTCCCAAACCTGATGCAGTCTAGATACATTTTTAAAGTTGCTAATGTAAAATTTAAGCTGTTTTAGCTTTCCAAATATCACAAAAACCCCACAAATTTTTTAAAAAAATTGTAAACACTTTACAAAAGAAAACTTGAAACTCGAATATTTTCTCTAAGATTCATAATTGTTCATGGCTTATTAAACTGAAAAATTTATCAATCCAAACTTATTTTCGTTACTCGTATTAAAAAAAGTAATTTACCACTTGTTCATTTGCATATGCTGGTGAATTTCCCCTGTAATTTACGTAGGCAATATCATTTGCTGGGACCTCGTTGTCTGAAACATTTGAATAGGAACTGCAAGACGATGACATTCTACGAAAGGGCGAGTCTGCTGCATCAAGAATTTTCAAATTAAAAAATTATAAATTATTAAAAAAATACAAGATTACTTTGTGGGAAAGTTTTAGGTGGACGTTCAGGTGGTTCATCTTTAGGCACGGGAGGCAATGGACGTCCAATCATCCGACGTAAACTACCAACTTTTTCCATGAATGAAAACTCTTTCTTAGGTAACGGAGGATTCTACACATAAATTTTTTTATTAATTAATAAGCGACAGTTATAAACGTAAATAAATACCGGATGACTAAACTTTCTGCCGAATAGAGGTGACGACGGAACAGATTTCTGTGATTTACGCCTTCGTGGTGGCGGCACTGGAAGACGATTCGGATCGGCTTCCTTATCGGGCGCTTTAACAAGCGGAGATTTAAATGATTCAACTGCTTTTCGGGCATGATTACGCCGCTTGGGATGTCGATGGTACATTTCATCGCAGGATAAACAAAATATTTGGTTTGAACATTTCTCGCATCTCACAACCGGCTCAGAACTGCCGCATAAGTCGCAGTGTTGACCGTCGCGCACAGTGCGTGTCTCCACTTGAACTAATAAAAAGGCATTAATATAAAGTTATAATTCAAAAACTGATTAATTTACAAACCTGTACTTCGTTTTAAAACCATGACGCTATCAGGTAATATATCAGTTGACCTTTGCAAATTTTCTTCCGACTTAGAAACCACCTAAATTTGAATAGATAAAAAATTATCAGTTGGAAAATCAAAATTTTTCAAACTTGTAAATTGTTTATGCGTCAAGTTAAATTTATTTTTAGATTTGAATGTAAGTGCCAAGATTCTAGAATTAAAATTAACTTGCAATTTCCTGAAGCCAAAAACCTCACAGAGGAAAAGAGTTTGAACAGAAATTTTTAACAGAAAAACGAAAAGAAAACAAAAAAACATTTTTATAACAATAAAATAGAACTTCCAGTCACCTCAAAAAATATTAATTTCTAATTTACAAAAATGTTTATGTTTAAAAGAAAAAAACTGAAAATCTTATTAGATCAACCAAAGCCAACCAAATTGGAATAAAATAAAATAATCAGACCTTTAACCCAACTCGCCGGTCGACTTTAGCATGTCATCGCCTTTGGGACTTGGTCGGAGGAAAGCAACAGCTGCACACCCCAAGAAAACTTATTCCCAATAAGATCCTTTCAAGGAGTGAGCGCGGCAACCTGCCAGCTTAGTCTGCCGAATAGAGCCTTTCTTTTAATGTCTACGTCTCAAAATAGACATAAGAAAGTTTTTGGCTGTTCAGATAGTTGTTGAGCAATTATTCATCTGATATCCCTTGACATTCATAGACTTCAAACCCACTTTCATTTTTCCTCTTTTCTTTCTCTAATTTTTGTGTTTTTATAACTGCAGAAAAAAAATTTTATGTTTACCAATTCAACTTTAAAGTTTTGTATAATTCTCCCTTTTTCGGACTCAACATTTTAATGCAAGTTTCCTTAACAAATGTTGGCCTTTAACCAAAGAAAGTTGTTTCATGGGTTGTTTAAGTCAAGATTTAGTAGTCAAAGTTCATTGTGTTCAGACTGGGTTATTTCTAGTAGGAAGAAAAACACAAGGTTGTTTCTTTTTTCTTTTTTTTATTTTTGTTCTGTAGCAGCCAAAACTCTTTTAATTTTTTTCTTGTTTGTTTTGAGTATTTTCAGATTTGGTAAAAAAAAGTTGTGAAGAAAGTTAATTGAATATATGTAGGGGTGGAATACAAATCCGTCACTTAAAAGAGGAATTTATGTTGTTCTGGATCAAATTTCTTACTTGTGATGTTTTAAACAGAGAGCGCACTATTGACTCACATTTTAGGAATCGTTTTTCTATTTAAAAATAAATCAACAAAAGGGGATGTGAAGGTCATCAAAATCTCTAAACTTTTTTTCGTAATTTCTTTTAGAGAATGAAATACTTTTGTTTTAACTCTTTTCTTGAGTTTGTTACTTTTGTATTTGTTTGAAAAACTTCAAACATTTTTTTGAGAATTTAAACCGAACCTTGGGTTTAAAAATAGTGTCTGATTAACAAAAACTAAATTTAAAGCAGCAAATTAAGAGCACTCTATTGTACATAATTTTTGTTATTTACCTTCACATCGTTTTGAGTGATTACGACACAAGTAGGTAGCGTTAAAGAGGTGTCTTCTTTCGAAGACGTTTGTTCTGTAGACAGAAAAAAAAATTGAGATAACTGAGATATTATTGGAAATGTGATTCTGTTACCTTTAGAGTTGGAGTCATTTTCTTGTAAATTAGTGTTATTATCTTCATCCGCTATTGGAGACATGTCAGGGCCAGTCTCTACTTCTGAATTGTTATTTTGCTCTTTTTTGTTTGTAACTATTAGTTCATCCTGGATATTTTCTTTTTGGTTTGGATGATCAGTCATCTTCGATGAATTTGAGAGAAAAATCATTTTCTCCTGGGTAATATTTTCTTTTTGGTTTGAACGATCAGCCATCTCTGATGAATTTGGGAGAGAAATCATTTTCCAAACACCTTGCATGAAATTTTTTACGAAACTTTTAGGCCCGAAACCACTGTCGGGTTTTTTATTTTCACCTTTAAAATTCGAAATGTTTAATTTAATTCACACAAATTTAGTCAAAGTTTACCAAATATATTAGAATGTTGTTGACAAATTTCTTCCATCACGTTAATATTTTGAGTCGAATTTTCTTCACCTGAAAATAAAAGAACAGTTTTTAACAATCGATAATACATTTTACTTATTTCTTTACTATACCTGAAATGTTAACTTTATTTACAGATAGGCCTTCATTCGAATTTAAGGCGTTTGGGGGACACACTGTGCTTTCATTACAAACAATTTTTGAACTTTCTGTTCCTTTTTTATTAGCATTTAAATTAGGGTTCATTAACCAATCTATTGATCCTAATACTTCAGCTACTTTGTCGATTTTATTTTTCTGCATTTCACCCGACAAATGCTTACTCTCAATTTTGCATTCGTTTTCTTCTTTAGACCTTGCACTCTCAGAACTAGTTGCCATGGATAACTCAAGTTTTAGTAGAATGAGTTCTATTACAGTTATTGCCACTTGTTGTTGCATGACAGAAACTCCATCTGGAAATTCCCATCCAGAGTCAACTTGAATGTAACCGTAAAGTTGCATAATTTCCTCGTGACCCTAATAAAAATTTTTTTTTTTACTTAAATTAACTTTTAAATAAATTAATATATAATAAAATTGAAATTTACATAGACTTTCTTCCATTTTCTTTCCCGTTTTCTACCACTGGAAGAAATATGATGCCAATTTGTTGGCCGGACATTTTCATTCAATAGTAGATTCCGTCCAAAATGAATTAGCGGATAAATACCATCAATAACCACATCCAGACCACGATCCTGTGTAATGTCAAAGTAGTAATGAAATGAATTCATTTTTACATTTTTTTTGGAGCTTACTTTCTTATTGTAATTTAAAATATCCTGTGCAGAAATCAAGTCAAATTTGTCGCTCAAGGAACAGTTTAAATGGGCCAATTTTTTAAGTTCTGATTCCACAACAGCGATGGATGATTCTTGGAGCAGACGTTCGATCGCAGTTTCCTTAGTCAGTCTGAAAGTGAAGTTTGTTATTTTTATTTTTAAAATATTCTCACCGCATTTTACCTTATAATATCTGAATTTTCAGTCATATTAAATCATCGCATGTATCTACGCTGCCCAACAATAATCAAATATCAGTAGTACAATACCGAAAGTAAAACGATAAAGCGTAGGGTTCTATAACCATATGTAGTCAAAGTTCGTTCACGTGACCGGCGAGTTCCAAACCTTCACATACAAACGAACAAGCGATTTGTTCATCGAGAGACGTTATATAATTATCAATATAAATTAATAAAATACTTTAAAACAACCTGTGAAAAGAATATCGAAACTTGACAAACTTCCAGGTTCCAGCTTATTATGAGCGCAGCCACTAGAGGACAGTGAAGAACACTGCCAGGTATTTAATTTATAGAATCGTCGTTAGATGTCACTACCATACGGATATGGGTGTCATGTTTGCTTATATAAAAACAATTCTACTCTTAATATATTTTTTTTAGTATTATATTATTTTTTCGACACATAAATGACGATGCAGCAATAATTACAACTTATTTCCATACTTTTAAATTTGATTCCTAATTTTGGAAAAATAAAATTGATATTATTTCAAACCATTCTAATTAACAAATACAAAACTCAAACATTTATTATACAAAATGTACATTTATTAAAATATGCAATTTCAGACGCTTTAATTCCCCTACTGAGAAAACGAAAAATTATAAATTATAACTACAATTCCATCATTTTTAGGTGAACAGCAACATTCCAAAAGAGAAGAAAAAATTCTCAGACACGGAATGTCTCAATTATCAACTTCGTGGTCAGTAGCAGAGATTTTGATCTCGAAAGAGAAAACAAGTTAGATCTAAAATAGGCAGACAAATAATTCTCCTTTTATCCTATATGAATTATTTATTATTTTTCCATTAGCTTCGTCCAAAATTTATCACGGATCATCACTAAACACACAGCTACACAACAAAATATCGATTTACAAATTGAATTTTTTAACTTCCCTGCAATACCTAAGTAATAAAATTAACACACGGTCATCTCACGACATCACTATTAGATAAATATAACTCGCTAAATTTTCCCGATTTTTTCACGTCAATTGCTTTCTTTTTTTAAATGAAGAAATTAATTTTATAACGACAGTTTTAATTAAATTGCTAGACAATTACGTCAATAATTTTCTCCATCCGAAAAATCCGCAAACAAACAAATAAATCGGATGCAAAGTTGATGGAGCAAGGTTAATTAAATAATCTGCATAAATAAATTGCATTAAATTAAAATATTGTAAGATTGAACCACGTGTTTTCAACGTTAATGACTAAAAAAAAACATGGAATTAAAGAATAACTTCAGTTTGCATTTTTGTCAGCAACCTACCTAAGCGTGGTATGAAAATACGCCATTCATCACTGAAGGGTTCAGATCCTTATCAGAGAATGGGACAGGTATTCCCATTATGAAAAATGATATATTCTCTAAAGTTTTGCACTGAAATTTATTATTTATATTTATAAAAAATTAACGTTTTATTGATGCGCCATCTGGTGTTCAAATTTTGTAACCTTGACCTATTTTATACTTTCTTTAAAGTTTGACCTTATTTTTTTTTCTTTAGGAAAAAATAATTTTTCCCCCTTTTAAAAATATTAGACACCCTTAAGCAATAAAATTTATGACTAAATCACATGTAAATGGGTTCATTAGTGAAATTTTCAGCGTCTGTAATATTTCTAACTATAGTTCAGTTTATAAAAGTTAAAGCGACGTTTTCTTCCGGCTGTTCATGCGCCATCATTATTGTATGGTGGTGTATTTGTTTACTTGCATCATCAACAAGAATTTAGGAAGATTTTTAAGTACCAATTACTAGACTAAAGTTTGTTGTACTTTAAACTTTGAAATTACAATCCATCTTCTTCATTGTCCACCCACTTGCCCATCCAATCACAGGCTTTCTAATTTGTTTGTATTAAAGAACAGACAGTAGATTTAGAATTTTTTTAATTCACAAAGGAAAACATTTAACATTTGGTAAAGAAATTTCACTCTAACTAAATGGAAAAAAAATTATTAGCCTCCATTTTGCAGGTTAAAAAAATTACCAAAAAAATGGAGTCTGGGTATTTAGAGTGTCCATAAACACAACTGACTCATTTGCCTTTTACAACTTTTTAAATGAAAATAAATGACAAAATCAATAGAACTGGCCTTATTAAAAAAGAATGCACAAATAACTTCAAAAACAGTGCAGTGCAATGTCAATTCCCACAACTATTCCAGTTGTCTTTGGTATATAACAAATTTTCACCAACAAACAAATTGCAAAAAATGACAAATTAATTTCAGTAGGAAAGATTCTGTGAATCCAAAAAACCTACCTTAACTTTTAATTACTCAAAGAATTAACTACTTTTAATGACTTTTTTAAAAAAAATGTCGTTTTGATTTATTTAAATGTGATTGTGCTAGCAGTTGAAGTGAGACTAGAAAAAAATGAAATTTCTCCTTAAAAACTGCATTTTTTCATCCATGAGGTCTGTTATGTCTTTATAATATCATCTTTCCTCTAATTATTTTGCATATAAAAACTACAATTTGAGCAACAATACGCGGTGACAACTACAATTTCCGTTTCCGTTTTCGCCTACCGACAATTTCTAACACTAACAAAATCTACCAAAAAATTGCATGTCCATACGAATTCTTCAGAGATAAGAAATAATAATAGCAAATACCCATATAAAGAAAAGACTAGCTATACAAATTGATAACCAACACCATCCCTTTTTGAATGAAAATCGCCAATAACTGCATTTAACAAAAAAAAAGCAAAAAGAAAAGATTAAATAAAATAGTCAAAAAATCAGGAGCCATAATCGTAAAGAGTTAGGATTTTTGTCTTACGTATTATGCCAAAACCGAATTTCCTATCGATTTCTAGATGTCGATTAAAAAACGGTTGATGGCCACTTTCCATTCGCCAATCAAACTTTGGTGGCAAAAAATGGAAACTTCTCAATTTCAATAATTATTTCTTAGCAATGCGGAAAGAACTCTGTTATAAATTACGCAAAAAAATTTATATCGATTACCAAATCTTCAAATACTTACAACTACAGCCCCTGAAAGTTAAGTATATAGATATATATATAAAAAAAAATGAAACTTTGTTTATCAGCACCAAATTCAAGTGCTTATAATAATTGCACTAATCCATACAAAACTACAACCCGCCTTAAGGCCAGAAATTTCCAAAAAAAACCACTTCCAACATCGCCTTATTACACTTAATAAGAAAAAAAAACCAATCACGTGATACAATCAGTCCAATCACAGCATTCCATTTATACAAACCAGAAAAAAATATATGTTTATACGTTTCAAATTGCTTGACTCACAGTCACCCTCACAGCCGTTGGACAATATGATCTCGGCTAGCGTGGAGAAGAACTTGATACTGATGGGTGTAGGTTTGAGGGCAATGCTCGCACGAAAACCGTTTTCGTACGTGATTCCAACGGACATGAAGAAGCCAATTCTTCTTGTGGTTGAAACTCAAGTAGGGTCGACACTGTCGACACCGGTATTGGGGGAAGAAAGAAAAGTTACTATTAGTGTTGGTATTATTATTACTACTGGATGTTGAGGGTGTCGGTGACTGAACTAAATTCTTCCGTCTTTTAACCTTCGGTGAACTTTTATTGTCATTTTCAACTAAATCTTCATCATCTTCATCAGTTTGTATAATTTTCCTTGGCTTACTTTGCTTGCGCGAACGTTTCACTTGCGTAACAATACGCATACCAACTTGCGCCTCTGTTGACAAATCGAGTAAACCATTTTCCATTGCTTCTGTCTCGTTCTCAATGGCGCTGCCCGTGGCATCTTCTTTGCCCGGGAAATGTTTTCGTATGACTGCCACGCACAGGGGGCAAAATCGTGAATGATGAATCGGGAAATGATTTGCCAGAGTTTGACGCGAGTTGAGCGAAAATCCGCAATGGGGACATCGAACGATAAAATCGTCGTCGTGCATGAATTCGACATGTTCTCGTAAAACGGAATCAAAAGGCGTACGGAAGGTGCAATCCGTGGCTAAACATTGGAGCACTTCTCCCGTGTGAATCCGCATGTGCTCCATCATGTTGGTCTGCGATGTGCACCCGTATTGACATAAAGAACACATATAAGAACTTGATCGAAGCAGAGTGGAGCTTTCGTTACGATGCAGTAGTAAAATGTGGGTTTGCAGTGATGACTGGTTAGCAAATTCGCACCCACATTCGCGACAACGAAACTCTTTTTTAATGGCAGCGTTGTTTTTCTTGGGCTCTTCTTCCGAGTGCCTTTCTTCTTGATGTCTTTCCAAACTTGTTCTATGAGTTGTTTTGTAGTCACAATGTTTACAATCCAGAAGGTCTTTGTTATGAGCCATGATTCCATGTGTCTCTAATTCGGATGGTCCTTCAAACGTTTCTGTACAATCTTCACATTTCACCATGTTGCGGTCATGGCTATGAGATGATTGCAAAAGAAGAAGAGAGAAAAAAAAAAAAGAAAAAAATATAGAGGAATATTTGAGTGACACTTTGACAATAACTACTCAGTACAATACTTACAGCTGAAAGAACTGGTCAGAAGAGCAGCCAAAGCAAAGAGACAACAGAATTAATTGGACAGAAAGAATTAGACAAAGAGGAGAAATGTTCTTCTGACCAGAATGGAAAGGAGGGAAGAGCCAAAAACAGAAAAAATAGAAAAATGATAGAAAAGATAGAGAATGGAACTAGAGTTCAAAGAGGTAGTAGGGATTCGGGCGTAGGTTGTTGTAGTTAACAAGATATTACGAGTCTCAAGTTGCTCTATAGATGAATTAATATAGTGAATAGTGAAACAAGAATATATTGATCTTTTTACTTTAATCACTGCTGTTATGTCAATACACCAGAATTTACCCAAATTTATGGTAATTCTGTGACAGTGAATTATTTTACAGTTTAAATAAAAGAATTAAAACTACATATGGCAAAGGTGTAAAACATTACAGCAAGTGAAAGTAAACACAAAAAGTCAGAAATATAATATATGCAAAGCATTACTTCAAAATTTTGCATATATCGACTCATTATATTCAAAACTGGAATAAGAAAAGGTTGTACTCACTGCGCCTCTCTTGCATGCCGATTGAGTTGTACTTGGTCTTCAGCCAAAAACGAACACTTATTGCAGATTCTCTTATTGTGAATTTTCAAGACGTGGGTGGACAACCTCTCTGCTCTGGCTGCTTTATAATCACACAAAACACACAAATAGGGTTTGATGTGAGTATTCAGATGACGTTTCAAACACCAATTGTCCACTCCCCTCCACGAGCAGTAAGTGCAGGAAAACATTTTGGGCAAATGTCTTTTCTTTGAACTCAACACAAACCGGCTATCATAGTTGGAATTCTTTACTCTTCCATTACTTTTCCCACTATCAACTGTCTTACTAACCGGTAAGCCACTAAACGCAGGCACAGATGATGTATTACTACTGCTATTGTTAAAATAAGCAGCCATACCACTACTACTATTGCTATCCCCATTAACGGTATTACGACTGATGTAACTGTTACCAATATTATTATTATTGTTATTATTATTATTATTTTTAACAGGAAGTCTCCGGATTTGATTGATGTCGTAAGGTCTGTCTTTGTGCATCCGGAAGAAATGTTTCTTCACATGATCAGCTCTACTGAACATTTTATAACATATGTAACAATGAAAAGGTTTCTCGTCCTTATGAATATTCTCATGTCTTGTGTACAAGTCCCTTCTATCTGTTGCGTAAGGGCATTGCGGACATGCGTATCTTTTGTCTGATATGCCGTCCAATCCTTGGCTTACGGACGATTCACCATCAGAGGTCGCTCGGCTTTCGGCGCTTTGACGCAAATTCTGTAAGAGTTTGGTCACTTCGTCGAGAGCCGCGTTGTCCTTCCAAAGGGCAGCATCTGAATGCTGCTCATTGTGGTGTCTAGTGAGATGCATTCGCACACATCTGGCCCACGCGCTGCTGTAAGGACACCTCGGACAGCGAAAAACTTTCAAATTTGCGTGAGCGCCTAACCAATGTTCCGCAATTCGAGAGAGAAAACCGACGGTGTCGCAGTCGACGCACCGGTACATCTTGGTTGCCGGGTTGTATTTGGCCACTTTGGACGGCGTCCAGCTGAGGTTCTCCCCACTTTCGACCCAGGTCTCATCCGAGTTTGTTTCTGGACTCGATGTTTTGAGAGCATTTTCGCTCGTATTTATCAGATATTGAGATGGCGTTGGTAGTGTTTGAACGGTTGGGGCTCGCAATCTGGTGGCGAATCGCATAAACGGTTCTGGGGATATAACGGCTTTGGTGAGTGGCTCGTCCGAGTAGAACTTGGACGCGATTTCTTCGAAGACGTCTTCGTAACATTCCATTAATACGGGGCCCTCCATGGTGTCAATTTCTGTAAAATAAAATTAAAATGACGTTTAGAAATAATACAAATGCGTAGGGAAATTAAAGGCGTATGCTTGATGCCGCTTAACAAATTGTGCGGAACCTTTTTTATCTGAGTTTTGGATTATATAAGATGTAAAACGGAATATTTTAAGTTTTATTGATCAAATAAATCAACAAAAGTTTAACATTTCTTACAAGTAAATAATGAGCAGGCATGTAATAACTATAGAGCTTGAGGTGCTGCCATCTATTGAGCACACCCCTAAACTGCGGTCAAAGGAATTTCAACTCTAAATACAAAATGAAGGAACAGGTGCACTATTCAAAAGGGGCCACATCACAAAGTCTAGATGAAATCCAAGGACTGGCTCTTTTATGTCCTTGAAAAGGGAGATTTGTAGGACAGCAAGGCCATTTTATATACAGTCCTTTTCATGCCCTAACCTCATGCCCTATTACAATTCTACCCTCTTTTTAACCCACTAAAGGTCCATGGATCAATCCAAAAATAAATACCGTTTTTAACACAAGGGGGAGATTTCAGTAAAACAAATAAAAAACAATTAAAACTTAATTGCCCATGCATAATTAAATCAATATTAAACTTAGAAAAGGATAAAAAGAGAAAAAACAATATAAAATTTTGACCCACTCACATTTTATACTTCCCCCTATGAGGAAACTGAACTGCGAGTGGGCGGCTGAGAAAGGGGAGGTGGAGGAGTAGTGAGAGGGGATGTTATTGCATCGCCAGAAGGGGGAGTGAGATCAGCAGAAGGAACAGCCATCCGGTGGGTGGTACAGCAAAATAAATTCGAGGAATTAGGGCTGGTGGGAGGGGGGAAGGACAGGGTGGAGGCTTCCAGTTGGGGTGGGTGGGTGGAAGGTCGAGTCCATGTTGAGGGGTAGTGGGGGAGTTGGTATCGACTTCTCTTGACATCCAACTAGATCAATGAAGGGGTGAGTAGGGAGATATAAAAGCTGTTTCGTTAATTATAAAGACGCTACATTTTTATCCCTTAAGAAAAATAATTAAAATTTCTATAGAAATTCCTTTAAACATCAAAATTAAACAATTAATAAAACAAACTTGTTACATAACGAAATATTTAAAATTTAAATGCACACTGATTTTAATATTTTAAAAATAAAAATGACTTCCGTTTTGAAATTAGTAATATAGTGTAACCTTAAAGGCGAAAAAAAAAGTTTCGTAAAAAATTAATTACGTCACGCGTGACTAATATAACTAACAAACCGTAATAAGTAATTATATCTAACTACAGCTAGAATGGGCACTCAATTAAATTTCTTGCAAAAGTAAAATACAGCAATAAAATTGGTTGATGACACTTTAGCTGGGTTGTTAGTCTTTAGTGTTATGAAATGTCACGTGTTAGGAAATGGAAAACACTTAATTGTTTTGAATATATCAAAAAAAAAAAAGTTTGGGTGTTTTATCAAACCTGGTTTTGTTTTTTGTCGCGCATCCGTGCCTTGCCTCACCTGAGTCTGAGCCTTGTAAGGAAGTAGCTGTGGAAGGAAACCCTTCCCACCCACGCAGATCTTAGGGGGCGTCTACTTACTTCCCACCCACAAATCAAGGTGAGAGGTTTTTCAAGGCGGTTAGTGAGTAAAGCTCATCATGTCATTTACTGAGTTTGCGCAGTTGGTTTGTCTAGTATTTAGTAACTAAGTTTGTAAGATTTTATACGAAAAGTTTGTAATGCGTGTTCAAAACGTAGCATCAGCAGTAACTTTTGCATAAATAAATTTTTATGTTATAAACTATTTTAATAGTTCTTAAAGGTTTTTTTTTTTTTTATTAAATTAAATTACGGTATAAATAAAGTCATAACTTCGGATTACTTGTATCGCAAAAGTAAGATTGAAATCATATCTTTAAAATATAAGCTTATAACGAGCCGGGCAGCTACCCCAGGGCCCAGTGCTGAATAAGAGCCAAATCTCAACCAGAACAAAAAAATTTTTTTTTTTTTAAAAAAGTGAAAGAATTTAATATTTCTTATTAAAAAAACTTATCTTTTGACTCCTCGTTATTTTTTAGAAAAAAAAATTTTTCCCTTGAATATGGGCGGGGGGGGGGGAACTCATTTTTTGCTTCAGGCACTTAGATAGATACGCCACTGCTTATAAAGTACGCTTATAAAATACAGCATTATAGCATAAAGTTCAAAAAGCTTACGTATATATCTTTAGTTTTGTGAGTTGTAACGTAAGAGTATTGCGTACAACGATGATTGGGTTAAAATCTTGTTGCTACATTAAAATTCCGATCTGTTACATTTTTTATAATCACAATTATAACTACAAGAGTATAAGTAACATTAAAGAAACTTATTGCGCAAACTCATTGCCGTGTTCGGACAACTTTTTAATGACGATATAAAAACAAATTTTTAAAGCCCAATTTCGTATTTGCGTGTTAATTCAATTTTTTAAATGTTTTAAACATCCCAACTTATTATCATGCTAATTTAACGAGAGTAAAAAACCATAACTCAACTTCCATACTCCATTACCCAAAAAAAAAAAAACAAATAAAAAAAACAATAAAAACTAATTGAAAAAAAAAAGTCCTCAGGTAAATCAATCAAGAATCCCCGGAAATGATCAATACAACCCAATAAAATATTTAAAAAAATTGATGTAACGCTCCCCCTAACTGTCCACGCTACATACGCAAAAAGGAAACACAAAAAAGCCTAGTGACCCCTAACTCTCCCCTTTCAAACACACACCCAAGTGCATTTATTAATTATAATCACTAAAGTTAGGCGGGAGGGAGGGTGATGTACAAATCCCCCACCTATCATCTCCCACCCCCCCTTTGTTTGACAGTGACAGGCAAAAGGGGGGAGGGCTGGCTCCTACCCCAGCTGCAATAGGGAACAGTGGCTAGCCAGGTGCCCGGATGTATTTGTCTTTGCACCAGGGGGATAAGGGATGTAATTTTTTGAGTCCTCTTTTCCTTTTCAATTTACCTTACCCCTTTGCATCCAAAGAGGTGCTTAGCCCACAGAGCTGCGCTTTTTGTGTGGACAACTTTTTTTTCTTCTGTTGGGTAAGGGAATTCACACGCAAGAGAAATGCACAAGCGACAGTTAATTTACAGTTTATTTTGCAAATAAAATAATGGGCTCAAGTAATTTGTTGTTTTTGAGATGAAACAAATTGTTCTTTTCCCAATATTAGTTCAAAGTGGCAATATTTTTCATGACTAATAACTGCTTTGAGCATTCTCAGCTGCCGCGCCTATTGCAAACTTGATGACATCATTTGACTCGCGGGAATGTCGTAAACATTCAACTTGAGGCGTTGAATATAAAAAAGAAAAGAATTACACAATCTTGAGATTGTTTGGGAAAAAAAAATTTTATTCGTCGTAAAAAAATTAAATGTTTGTTCATTTTGATACCAGGTGGCGTAGAATGAATAGTCCTGTTTAAGTAATTTTTGAATAGCGTAAAATTATTTCTAATTTTCTCTCTGCAGTTGTAAACAAACAAATTTGGCAATGGCGCGCATGAGTAGTACGATGCAACAAAATGGAGGACAGTGCTCATCGATCTAAGTATACAAGTGATGGGTAGAAGGCGAAGATTCAAACAGTTGATTTAAAATTGTACCTTAAATAGTAGATCTAATCACTAACAACACTTGTAACAAGTAATAAGTCTTAGCTGGTAAAAGTTCATAAAAGTTCGAATTTTTTTACTAGAGAAGCCCGAAATAAGATGATCAATTTCCGGAAAAGCGGCAATCAAAAACCAGAAAAATATATCAAATTACGTAATTTGTAAAAATTTTAATAAACTTTTAAAAACCAAAATCAATATTAAAAAAGAAAAATCTTTTGATGTCATCAAAATTACGGGGGAGGATTAAATGAAATCCCTTTTCATCTCCCATTTTGATCCATCTACAAAAACCTCTTTTCTTTGCTTGAGAAATAAGCGAGATAAACGTGTAATATCGACTAGAACACAATACCACAGTGCAAATTAAACAGGAAGAGAAGACATTCCTTTTAGAAAACAAAAGGAGAATTCATTCAACTGAGAGCTCAACACTTATTATCTCGCAGGGATAAAAGTCCAAAATAAGGAACACAGAAACAGAGTTCACTGACCTTACCAATTTTCTCCTCTATTCCATAACTTTATAAATTCATTCTCTCATTTCACGCTTGAAGTCATTACAAACAAAACAATTCATTTTACCTTTTCATTTCCTTCCCAAATTATTGACACTTTTTGGCGCACCATAAATACCACAAATGTATGGCGTGCTAACACTCAGCGAATGAATTATGCACTCGCTTATTTATCATTTAATTCTTATGTCAGATACCGTAGTGTTTTGGCTTATTGCTATGATTAATTATTTAAAAACATTCGACCAAGATCAGGAAGCCGGAAAAAATCATTTCTTGAATTATATAATGCCTTGGTGAGAGTTTTATTAAAATTTTTAACAAATACTAAAAGCGTTCATAATCCCCATTTAACAACATTAAATTTAAATTTTTTAAAACTTGAAACACTGAACAGAACTTTTTTGTGTTAAAGAACTTTACTACGCCACTGGTGAGAGTTCACAGTATTACAAAGTCTAACAATACTTAAAGCGCTGTTTAAAGAATTGTTTATAAAATGGCGGAAATAAAGTTTATTTTATGAAAACGTCAACAACAAAAACATAAGTTGATTTTTCAAGGTAGGAAATGAGACATTTTATTGAATAAAAACGTTAGAAAGATTATGATATAGCCCCTCAACTCCCACACTTGAAATCAATATCTGAGAGAGAGAAGAGAGAGAAGTGCAACCCCTTCACCTCCCCCACCTCCCTTCATCTACCCCTAAAGATGGTGGCGTCCAGACATCTCTAATCAATAACATCCACAGAAAAGGATGGGAAGGTGGACAGGTACACTGCCACAATTCAAGGGAGGGGAATCAAAGGGGGAAAACTGAGATCAACACACCCACACATTCCTTTTGTAACATTATTTCAACTTTATTATAAAAATTTTATGCAGTAATTAATATTTTAAAACAAGTCATTAACCCTTTATACTTTATTTATTAACCGGAAGTTGGGGGAAATTATAAATTATTTTTATATCATTTTTCTTCCCCTACGAAGGATAATTACATGGATGAAGAGTTGTAATAGATAGAATTTTCATTTGAATAGAAAAACTGTTACGTGCAAATTGAGTGGTAGGAAATAAAAAAAGAACACCTGACTGAGATGGGTATAAAAAATTATGTTTTTTATAGAGGTAGGGGTATAGGGGTTTATTATATGTATATGTATAAAGAAATGTTTTTTGCCACATCTGTTTAAAAGTTTTTTCCCTTTAGAAGAAAAGTGCATCACATAGCATAAAAAAGGATGACATATTCATGAAGCAAAGGATTTCATTCATCCATGAGAAACCAGTTTCCTCCTACTCCCCTTTACAAATATTGATTTCAATCAAATTGCTCGAGTCCATTTGCTTTTCTTGTTTTAACAAATACATAACATAAAAAAAAATAATTTTGATCCGCCATTTTTTTTACTACTTCTTTAACCAAGAAAAAAAATCCCATAAATCCTTTCAAATTTCATTTCCACCTATTGGCAAACATCCAAATCCACTTGCTTTTCTATCTAATAATATAATACCCACTAGGTATTGCTTTTTAACACCTTACCTTACAATACCCACTTTATGTAATAATACCATTACCCTCACTCCTCCCCCAAGTTTCCTTCTCTTAAATTTTACCTTGCAATCCTCATTATATTCATCTGTGTCTGGGAGAATCTTATTCCCCACCTGTTTCATAAGTGACCCACCCACTAACTCGACTTACCCCCAGGGGGTAAACATAAGAAAGAGGGGGGGCTCCCTGCAGGCTCCTATTCCCAAGGGAGGAAAGTAATTAAACAAAAAATAGACCCCCACCTCACAGACCCACATTGTTTATAGGGGTTGAGGTGGATGAGGGTAGGAGAAGAAGAAAAGTAGATGGGGGAACCGGATGAAGAACACCACCACCTCTATATTTATATTCTCCATTTCTTTCCCCTCACAAAAGGGATAAGTGTAATTTATTAATAATTAACTATAATTGGAGATAATTTTCCAGAAGTTTCTATTTTTCTTTTATTAACGATTCCCTGGTGAGAGTTTTCGGTATTAATTTAATAATGTTAATACGCTTTTAATAGTAATGATAAATTCAAGTTCTTTGTTTATTAATGCAACATGTAACAATCCCTTAGTGAAAATTTGCAATTGCACTATTATTTGAACAATGGTTAAGGCGCTTTTAATAGAGGTGGTTATAAAATGGTGGTGTGTTGTTTATAGTGAAAGTTTTAGGTCTGGTTGTTTTTCTCTCACTCTCCCCCCCTTTTGCTGCACCCTATTGTTTTGTAGGGGGGTAAAAACAGAGAGGGTGGGGGTTGGTGGGTTTTTAGGGTGAGAAAAGCGGGATGAAGAAAGAAACGGAAATGACATTTATGCCTTTCACTAGGGGATAACCCTTTGATGAAAAAAAAATGGCTGCCAAAACAAACAAATAGATATAAATAAAAATGATTCCATTAAATTCCTATACATTAAAAGCCCTAGTAATCCTATTCTGGAGAAAGATGTTAAGTAATCTCATCAATATCGAAAACATGTCCATCTGGTAGCATATTATCAAATTCCCTATGGATATGGGAAGAGATAGAAAAAGTTTTTTCTATTTCTTGTTTTTCTTCTCCGTGTTGCTTCAGTTTTGTGATATTTCCCCCAATTGCAGTTACCCCCTTGGGGAAATTCCTTTCTAATATTATTTCAGGGTCCCTCACAGACAGATGAACATTGCAAAACACCACCCTTATCCTCCACACTCCCACTGTTGCCTCCAGGCGAGTCTAGTGCTACGTCCCTGACCTAACTAAACACTTGTTCTACATAAGATAATTGCAGCTTCATCTTGATACCTAATTGATACATACGTTTTGCAGAGTTTGAAGCCCTTCCAAAGAGTTAAACCCAAGTTATAAAGACGCCGTTTTAAAATTGAGCGACGGCTAGTGACCGATTTTGTAGTTTAAATAGGTAAACTACAAATATGTAAACTAATTGCATATCAAAGCGACAACTAGCGACAAAATTTACGTAAATTTACGCTCTTTAATATTTAAAATGTCAAGTAGACAAATAACAGACTATTACTAGGCCATTCGACATTCAACTAGCGCTAACTGGTGACCAATTTGAATACTTTAAATATTTATAATGCTTTAATGATATTAAAGGCTCTTTCCGAAAGAAAATAAATCCTTAACAAATTATTTTACACACCAGTGCGGCGACTAGTGGCAAAATTAGTAGTTAAAATTCTTACATAAGATCAATTTACGTTTGAATAAAACAAAAAAAAAATTAATATATTATTTAAATAAAGCTAACACCTGGTGGCCAATGTGAGTACTTTAAAGGCCTATATTTTTCCTTTAATATCACTGTTAACTTTTAATTTGTTTAAAACATTACATAAAACCTACTCAACTTTCTAAAAACAATAAACCAAAATATGATTCCAACTTTAAAAATTCAAATTGCAGAAAAAAAAAGACATTTCCCCCCCTTCACCATAAAAAACACCACCAACAGGGACAGTAAACAAAAAATGAAAATTCACACACCCAGAAAGATGGAGAGAGGGGGGGATAGAAAAAGAGAAATGAAATAGGGGTTGGAGTGGACTAAACCCCCTCCCTTCTTCCCCTCTCTCTCCGTCTACGGGTGAGGGGGTGGAACATTGAACTCTTTGAGCCCTTATTGAAAAGGGGTTGAGTTTTTTCCAGGCTCTTCCACGCATCGACTTGCCTCCCACCCCCTTTTTACCCACAGTTTTTTTTTTTTATTTTGTTAAGAAAGAAGAGGGGGGAAGATATAAAAGCCAGTGTTAAATTCCAATCTATGTAATCCAATGGGGGTATGACGTCATTTTTTTTCTTATAGTGGGTCCTTTGGAATTTTACTTATCAAAATAATTATTTTTATGGAGATAAAATATTTTTATTTATAAGTTGATTTGTTTGTTAACTTAGTAAAGAGTTTTACTTAACTTGCAATAAATAAAAACAACGAAAATTTTCAGCCCCCAGTTGGATTAGGGGATAAAAGAAACTAAACGAGGGAAAAAAGTGCAAACACGTGGATGAACTCGAGTGGATGAGGAAAAAAGGTGAAGGCCCTACACAACACACTCACCCCTATCTAACC
Organism: Pachymerium ferrugineum; assembly: GCA_034686365.1. NCBI lineage: Eukaryota > Metazoa > Arthropoda > Chilopoda > Geophilomorpha > Geophilidae > Pachymerium > Pachymerium ferrugineum. The sequence continues at coordinate 143,595 of JAQGAS010000020.1, forward strand.
TGAGGGGAATTTAAGTGCAATAAGAAACATTTCAAAAGGGTAAAAATCAAAAATATAATAAAAATATAGTTCTTCCTTAAAAGGAAATAGAGGAAAGGAAAAAAATAAAGGGGGGTCTAAGGCTGTGAAATCACATTTGCATCCTGTTTTTTAAGAGGAAGAAATAAGGGGAAAATTTCCCGAAAGGAAAAAATAAGGGAAATTGCTTTAAAAATGAATTTTTTTAAAAAGGGTTAGAAGAGTTTGTGAAACCCGAAACTCTTTTAATTCACAAATTTTTCACTGAAATATTATTTTGTTTGGTGGAAAACATACATAAGTTTGAATAAAAAATATTGCAAGAAAAAAAACCCTTGAAAAATACAAACACCCATCCTTACTTTGGGCAGACGACGCGAACGAACGAGGCAACACTAAAACCTGAAACCAACCCTACGCGGAAAATGTTATTTAAGTACGTAAAATTAAATGTTTCGTTTTTGATTTTACACTAGCTAACGTATAGTTTAGGTGTTAATGGAACTACATTTTCAAAAATGACGATAATAACCCATGAGGAATATACGAAGCGGAATTTTTCGTCGTCTGCTGGCCGCATGTTTCGCCAGGCAGCTATCGTCGATAGAGAAAACAGCCAAGCGGGGGCACGGCCGAGTGAGTGAACGGGGAATCGCGGTTGAAAACGGAAAAATATGCAAGCGCAGGGTTATTAAGAAATACATGCTGACATTATACGAAAATATAGAGAGGTCTTACCTTGTTTGTTCGATGAACATGGAGTTAGACGACAAAGTGGCGGAGAGGTCGGGGAGTGGGAGCTAAATGCCCCCTCCACACCCCGTTCCTTTCCTCAGAGGTTTGCTGCTCCCTCACGCGCGTCACTGATCATGTGACGTTGCAGGGGGGCGGAGTGGACCTTTTTACCCGATGCTGGAGGAAGGGGGGAGTTGGGGGGGTGGATAGAAAATGGGTCGCATCATCAATAACTGCGCCTCATGACGCTAGTGCCCTTGGATGGCTCTTGAGTGGGGGTGAGGCGGGAGATTAAGGTGGAGTTAAGGTAAAATGAGCTTTTGCTTTTTCCCAGCTTTGCAATTACATGTCAAGATTGTGTTTATATAAATCTTTATTTTTCTTTTATATACGATACATTTTTATTTTAAAAGTAAAAATGTTTTTTTTAAATTAATGTTTTGTAACTGTAAAATTTTATTTAAGAAAAATTCTTTTTCTAAATTTCAGACACTTTTCTGAGAGGAATGTGATATGTCACTTTAGGAGATTTACACGTCAATCTGTGAAAATCGCGTTGTTTTCATTGACTAAAGTTAGTATTAAAAATGCAAATCAATCCACAACTTATAAAACATTTTTATTTTAAATACGTTTAATGATTATACTTTAAATATACAAATTGTTTCTTGTTTTTCAGATTGTTTCTCACCTATAATTGAAGGTATTTTAATTCCATCTACATGATAGTCTTACAAATAATGTGCATTATGGAATACATTATCATCCGGAAGTAAAAATGTTTCTTTTTTTTCGACCTTGAATGTTTTGAATATAAATCGAGCGTGAAACATCTTCACAGAATAAGAAAGTCGTCTCCGTATGTAAACAACAGTAAATAACGCGAAATGGCGAAAATTCTCGCGACAACTATAAAACCCGATGGAGTATTTTTCAAAATTCCAAGTTTTTTTTTAATGAGTGTCAGGTGAGTATTTTTTATATGGCATCAAATTAAGAAAAAGCTTAGATAAAACTTACCCTTTGATTGCACGTGCCTAAAGGCATAACTCAACCCTTTGATGTCATTCCGTGGCCGGACTTTGACCCTTTCAAAAAGGGGTTGGTGCAATGACGGTATCAAAAGGTCATGGGTTCAGTCCACACAACTTGTCATCCCGGAATTTGTGTATATTTTTGTACCTATAGATAAATTGATTTCCGGTCACATGATTTTAACACCTGGATTTTTGTGTAATGTAATAAAAGGATGGAAATTTATTTTTGTACAATCAATTAATTAATTTTTTTTTTTATTTTCATTTTTTTCAATTTGTACAAATTTAAAAATCTTAAGTATTTTTTTCAAAAAAAATACTTTTATCAATAATTTGATGTGACAATTGATAAATTAATAGTTTGATTGTCAATAAGTAAATGTCGTTTGACAATTCAGCACAGGAAAATAATTTTATCTTTTTAGGGTTTGTTTTTGGTGTTGTTTCACTAGGTAAATTTCTTGAAATTAAGTAGGAATGGTGAAATTAAAAGAAAGTTGAGGCCAGGAAGGAACTTTAGAAGGCCACAGCCATTGCCCCAGCATCAAATCCACCGCCAAAATCAGCCGTGTCACCTCCACCATAGTCGCCGCATTCATCAGCGCCATCTAGTGCATTTTGATCGAGACATACTTGGTTGTCCATTACTGCAACTAAAATTAGTTAAAACCTTAACATAATCAAAAAGCTTGAAAATAATTGTGAATTGAAGATCAATTTTTTTATAAAATTTTTTTTGAATATAAGACATCCGTGATAAAAGATTTTTTTATTCAATTATGCACACAAAAGGTTTTTATAGGGCGTGATCACGATCAATGGGAAATATGACAACTGAACCAAGTAATAGAAATTCACAATTTATTTTTTGTATGTAGCAATTCAATGTTTTGTAGAATTTCATTTCCTATTTCCTGCTTTCTTGGCTGGTAAAACGGAGATACTTTCTAATATTGAACTAAGAAAAAATATGCTCGAGTTATTATCATAAATAAAATTTACAACCCAAGAAACGGTCGTAAATTTTAACTTTATAATGCTTTTTCTTGAAGGGTTATTTACATCTGATTTCACTTGACTGAATATCAAAAATCGTTAAAATGGTTAGTTGCTTATAATTATAACATAACTCTTAAGGCTTCACAAAGCAAAACAAATATATTACTCAGAAAAAATAATTTAAACCGATTTTCAATGTTAAACTGAATCTATTGACTTGACTATTGACGCTGGAAGAAAAAGAACTCCCAATAGGGAAAAAAAAAACACTTCAGAGAAGAAGCTAGGTCTAGGTAAACAAGTTACTTGAATAGAAGCTTCTCAACTGAAATTGCTTTCTGCTACAACATTCCCACCAAACAAAATAAAAAATATTTAACAACATGAAAATAACTTTCCTAAAATTCCATAAATTAAAAAAAAAAATCTTGCAATTCCCTCCCAACAGCCACATCCATAAATAATCGACCCTCTTTAACACGAGATTTGTTGCACTCTAGGTCACTTGGAGTAAAATTTCAAACGCCCTCTACATTCCCTATAAAAAAATAATAAATTGATTCCCCAACAAAAAAACAAAAAAAAACCTCTTTTAAATCAGAAGATAAGTTTATCCCCGACAGAATTGATAGTCAGAATCAGGTAAGTTCAACAATTGAATTAATATCGATTTTTTCCACCAGAGGTCTCCAATCACTTCCAAGAAAAACCTTAAAAATCCCATCACATATAAAAACCATTTTTTAACGAGACAAATGTGACAACAAATGACGTCAAAATGCCGCAGCATCCCAATAGACGTCGTACAATAATAAACTCGCATTAATCAAGAGTGAAAAATGACAAGTAAAAAGTCAATCGACTTACCTCCTTCAGCTATACAAGCGGCTTCTGCTCCCCACGTTCCTTCACCCTGTACAAGAATCTTCATTATTTTTCATTGTCTTCCTTTCAACCTTTCACACTCAACCACGACAGAAAAACTACGAAATACATGAAATGGCAGGATTTAATTTTTTTTGTTTAGAAATAAATGACACCAAAAATAAAAAAAAAAAAAAAAAAAATCAGGATGTTGTTACCATGGAAACCATGCAGAGTTCGGGTTTAAATGTGTGATAAGCATGACTAAAGAAAATTTTCTTTACCTCTTTGCTGAATATGCATCCCATGTTTTAGTCAGGGAATCCGAAAGCGAGCATTGAATTTGGTTGAAACGCTTTGGAATTCCACTGCGTAACAGCGGGTTGGAGAAATCTGTCTAATGCGCATGCGCATTCATGTGCATTGAATCTGTGGTATAAACCAATTTTGTGATCCTTAAAATTTTCCACAATACAGATTTTTTTAAAATCATTTATTGATTAAACAATACAAAAAAGAATTAATTTCTTGTTTCATCAATTTATTACTACATGTTTAACAATTAATTATCTTTTTCCATTGTTAAAATTTAACAATCATTTATTCAGTCATTGTTAAAATTTAACAATCATTTATTCAGTCATTGTTAGAATTTTATTTGCCAGTGAGGAGTTTCTTTATTTCCTCTTTCTTGGAGCTAATAATATGTTTAAAGTCTCCCAAACCCGGTTCAACGGCTTCCTTATAGTGCACCAATTCGGTCTTCAATTTCTTTACCCAATTAGTAATATGCTTATATTGGCTGTAATCGAAATCCAATCCGTCCAAAGTAGTGACCGTGACTAACAAACTGATGTCAGCGATGGTCAAATGTTGACCAGCAACGTATGGGCTCGATTTCAATATCGTATCCAATGTTGACAAATTGTCCTTAACTTTTGCTTCCTCTGTTGGACATGGTTCTTTGCCAAGGAAAAGATAATTTTGCTGAAAATTTTTTAAAAATAAATTTTATATTTTGATATCAGGTGACGCAACTTATCACAACGTACGAAATATTTGGCCATGTTTGAAAAGAGGGTTGAACCGTCAAAATACAGTAATTGATCGACTTTTGCACGTTGCTTTATGTCTTTCGGGTAAAGTTTGTCATCTTTTCCATATGTTGATGCCAAATAACCCAAGATTGCGCGACTGCAATTAAATTAATGTAACTTTTCCTAAAAATGATTTAATCAACTATTTACCTTTCCCATAAATAAAATCCATTATCATCCAATACAGGAACAGTATGGGCAGGATTCATCTATTTTATAACATACATTATATTTATTTTTTTTTTTATATTTTATAAAAATGTACCTCGAGATATTCCGGTTCCAAATGCTGTTGCTTTTGAAATAAATCAATATCTTGAATTTTCACTTCCAAACCAAGAGTTTTAATCAGAAGAAGCACAGATCGGGAAGGAGGACTCGGACGAAGAAAATACAAGGTCAATGGTGCCATCTAGTGACAAAAAAGGAAACGATTTTAACACAGTTTAATCTTAAGGTACTAAAGTAGCTTAAATACTAGACTGCGACTAATCTAGTATTCAAAATGTCTGACTTATGCTGAAACTTATTTTAACCAAGTTTATTTTTAAGGTGAGGTTTAGTGCAGTTTTTGAGGAATGTTATTCTTAAGCTGCAAAAATGACATTGACACAAGAATGCAAGAAAATTCAATTTGCTTTTTGATGATGACTAAGTCATCAAGGATTTTTATTTTGCTAGACCTTGAAGTAAGAACATTCAGTTAGTAAGTTTCAATTAGCTTATCATTTTGTATTTGCTGTCATTACATTAATTTTTTATAATACAAAAAAATTTAACTTCAAAATTGACACAATCGAACTCGTAAAAACTAAAATAAAAACTGAACTTACCTTGAAAACTATATGACAAGGTGTATAACTCAACTGCAACAAGTTTTCTGAACTACGACGCGCCTCTCAGTGGCTGATTCTTATATACTTTCCGGAAGTTAAAAATGGAATTTCCCGTACGTTACGTCAACGCACTCAATGATTGGCAACTTTTTTTTATTATTTCACCGCTTCCCCTTTTCCTAATCTTTGCAGGTAATCACTTCAGAATTTTTTTTTTCTTTTCATTCAAAATGAATCAAGCGAAAAAATAATTCCATTTATAAAATTCCATTTTTATTTCAAGGTCAAATTATTATTTTCCTACAAATTTCTTCTTCTTTTCATCAAAATAATCTTTAAACTGCTGCCATCCGTCACGATTAACTTGATCGAAAAATGGAAACTCTGTCTTTATTTTCTGCAACCACAAACGGACGTGCTCACACGAGCTGTAATCAATCAAAAGCGCATCTGCTGATGTCATTGTAACGGCCAGTGATATGTCAGAAATTGTGACATGGTTTCCAGAAGCGTAAGGTGTTATTTGCAGAATTTCGTCCAGTATTTTGATGTTATGAGTCACCTTGGATAATTCCTCCTCACTTGGTTCTCTTTCTGTGAACATGTAAACTTCCTGGTTGGGAAAAAAAGAGAAAAAGGGTTTGGCATGTGTAAACAACATCCTCGTATAATAGAAATGTAATTTAGTCATATGGAGTGTAATTTCTTAATAGCCATTACTCTCAATTAAATGCATTATGCCCATAATTACCTAATTAAACATTTTTTTCTGCAGTTGTAAAGAGATGAAGTTGTAATAGTTTGCTAATTTTAGAATATTCAATTTCTGCAATCTCTTTGAAAAATGTTGATTTGATTAATGAATTAAATGATTCAGCAAAATCTTTATATTATATATAAATTACTCTTATCGTATTATTTCTTCAATAAAACCAACCCAATCGAGCTCAAAAAACTTGGATTTATGATTTAAAGTGTGTGGAAGACCTCAAATAAAATAAAGAAGTAAATGTGCGTGTGACAGAACATGAGAAATTGCTAATTGCTAAAAAACATAACTATAATGTGCACATGAATGGGATGTTTAGAAGATCTTTTTTTTTTTCATATGATCTATAAGTCAAGTTGCATTAACTTCTTATTAGTTTAGTTCCAAAAGTAATTTTAATTCAGTTTTTTTTTTTCATGACTCTATAAAATTACATCTGAAGAGCCTTGATAAAGTTAAGTAGTAATATGATACAGAAAATTCTAGTTACTAAAGGAGATAAGGGCTAGACATTTTTTTCAGGTGTGGTTTATTTATTAATAAATAACACAAACCACACAATATTTATTAATAAATAAACAGCTGCAAACTACACTCTTGCTATTAAAACAGCTAGAGCAAAAGTTCTTAGGAAAATGTGTCATCATTCCTGAATTTTGGTTACATTTAAAAAAATCAACGCAGAGTGTGTTTAACTTTACATTAAATTAAAAACACTTGGGGAATCATGAGTGGATTAGTAATATTATTATCTAGTTTGAGTATGTCTCACTTACAAAATAAATTTCCAGGCTTCGATACAATGTGCCAAGATCAAAATCCAACATTTTATCAACTTGAGCACGTTCTTTTGGATCTGATGGATACAATTCATCATTTTCTCCCCCGTACATTGACACCAAATAACGCATTATGGAACGACTGTAACAAAACCAGAAAGAAAAGGAAAAACTTACTAACGTCACGAGCACTTAAGAGTTTATTCTACGTTTATGCTAACATTCATTTGTACCTCTCCCATATGAAAACATCATTGTCCTGCATTAAAGGAACAGTGTGCGCAGGATTAAGCTGTAAAAAGTTTTATGACTCATTAAACATTACAATTTTGTTATTTCCGAAAACCTTTAAAAACTCGGGTTGAAGATGTTTTTGTTCGCCAAAAAAATCAATATCTTTAAATGTCGCATCTAAATTCAGCACTTTCAGTGTTAATAAAACTGATCTGCAAGGTGGACTTGCGTGGAAAAAATGGAGAGTAATCGGCGGCATTGCAGAAGCGTATTATGATCGTAACAAAAATAATTTTGTCTGAAGAAATTTAAAATTATGTGAGACTTTATCAATAAAACAGTTTCTTATTTAACTCCAAAGTACTACATTAAATTAGGTTATCTTACACAGGCTCAAATTTCTAGTCTTTTAATGTCATTTCCAGGGAGATAAAATATCAACAAAACTTAAGTGAAATTAAAATTGTACTGCTGCTTCTGAATTAATCACACCAGGAAAATTAATACGATCCAATAGATCTGCATAAAATACTCTAAAAGACTGTGGATGCCCGATTTATTATTTTAATAGATAGATTTTACATGCGTTAAAATTTTATTTTAGTTCTGCAATACAAGATATACAAATTGAAAACTATTTCAAATCAATGTAATAATATTCCACCTCCCGAATATTCCATTCTCTAAATGAAAAAATAAAATTTTAGTAAATTTCGTTAAAGTTAAATTTAGTTTTACCTGTTGCGGGGTCACAAATGCCAACCAATCAGAAGCATGTGTTGGTAGTAGACCCATCGATTGACATTTGTACAATGCTAAAGCCAAGCACATGAAATTTCCAAATAAATATACGAATTTTTGTCCCATTGCGTGACTTCCTTCAATCATTTTGAATGCTACGAAATCAAAATTGGTTCAATAATTAATTTTATTCATGGTATAATTTGTAACTTACTAGTTTGAAATGAAACTAATGCTTTTACAGGTCTCAGAAATAACATTCCCACCATCATGATGGGAAAAATTGAAATGGAATTTCCGGCCATGTACATAATAAACAAATTCATCGGAACTTGTTTTAGCGGACCTAAAGCGATATCCCATGATTTCTAAAAATGAATGGATATTAATAGTTGAATAAATAAAGTCACTGATTTGTTATACTTTGACTATTAAATGCGGATCTGTTTCTTTAGCTGATTCTACTTGTGCTTGGCCTAAAGTCGCGTGAAAGCCAGGTGGCGATGGAAGATCTGCTGTTTTTTCGCTTTTATGTCTAGATAGATAACATTACACCGATATTATTAAATTACTTCGATTTTATTCTTATCAGAAATGCATATTTGTAACCAACTTAGATAACCTTGAGGAGAAATCAATTGCCCATTTGGGTCGTTTGTTTGTAATACGATTTGAAGCAGCCATTTTGGAACACTAACGTCACAAACTAGTTTCGCATATTTATCAAAATGTATTCAATTACATTTCAAAAGTATTATTTTAATTATGTAAATTTACAAACAAATTTTTGTTTAAAAGAAATAGAGTCAAATGTGAAATTTATTAAATGGACATTCCGTCACTCCGCATTTATTTTTAGCCTTGGTTTCATTTCCGGTTTATACGATACATACAACGAGGTTCGTGTCGTTTGTGATATATATGCCATGGCTAATCAGGTGCGAATTTATAAACATTTCCTCTTCAATTTATAAATTCCCGACCATGTTTTTTATGAATGTTGTTTTTCTAGGCCGATATGATAAGGGGAGATTTGCCAAAAGCTTTAGAACTGTTAAAAGAAATGAAAATTAACTGTGTCAAAGTAACTGAAACAGTTGAAAAATTATTGCACCAAATAGAAGATGGAACACTGGATACATCCAAAGTATAATTTATTTTACATTTTACAGAAATTTTTTTCATACTAATTATAATTTTTTTTAAGGGAATATCATTTTTAGAAATGAAATATCACCTATTACTCAGTTATTTAATTAATTTGACATTTACGACTCTTATTAAAGTGAATGGTAAGAAACTGGAAGGCGATCCAGCGATTGACCGAATAGTTGAAATCCGTACAGTAAGCGGAATTTTTAAAAATTGAGAGACACGTAAATAAATTTAGTTGAAATTTATTGCAGGTTCTCGAAAAAATTCGCCCAATCGAGCAGAAATTGAGATATCAAATTGACAAATTAGTTAAAACAGCTGTAACTGGTGTCGTCAACGAAGACGATCCTTTGCGATTTTCCGCTAACCCAGAAAATATGATTAATAACGTAAAAATAATAACGTTTAAATATTCGGCACATTTGATTTAACTAGATTCTTTTTAGGACGAGGAAGATGAAGAGAAAGATGAAGACAAAACAGATGATAGTAAACCGAAACTTTATGTCCCACCAAAGTTAGCTGCAGTTCATTACGGTAAAAAGCATTATACTACTATGCTTGGACGATCGGTACACAGCTAAAATATGAAGCAAACAATTTGTTGTCTGTACCCATCATCCATCCGAAAAAATCGTTTTAATTATTTACGGTGTTCTGGACACCTAATTATGAAATCTTCATTCGAAAGCGCGGTATTAATAAACTGTATTAAACACATTTTGAATTGTAGATGGCGATTTAACCGTGAACGAACAACGAGAGAAAATACTTGAAAATGCTCGTAAGCGAGCGTTGAATAGTAGCATAATTCAGGAGTTACGTCAAGAATATTGCGATGGACCAGAGGAAATATTTGTATGTTTAAAGATCGTATTAGATTGTTTATGATAACGAGATTTTTATTCTAGGAAATGAGAGACGTACACAAAATGAAGGCTGCTAGAGAAGCCCAGGAAAGGAAAAGGTTTTAAATTTATTTAAAATGTTTTCATGCGAGATATTAATTTTATTTTAATTCATAAGGTACGAAGAAGATCATATGGTCCGGTTGACGGTATCGAAAAAAGATAAGGTTAGAAATTTTAAAATGAAGAAGTGCAAGTTTAAAACTTATATATTTTAATGAGTAGAATAAAGCGAAACGATTATCTACGATGTCAACTTTGAATGATTTAACTCATTTTGGCGATCTCAATCCTTTCAATGATGAAATGGCAGAATTGGTAATTAATCTTTAGCTTAATGGTTGATTTAAATTTTTTTTTAATGAGATTTTTACTTCTATAAAAGGATTCGCCAAAAAAAAAGAAACGTAGCATGCCAGGTGGAAAGGTAACAATTTGAATTTTTTAGCATTCGTCAGTAATTATTCATTATTCATTTATTTCTTTCGTTTACAGAGAAAAGGCAAGAAAAGTATGGAAACATCGTATTATCATTACAAATAATGTTTAAACTAATGTAAAACATTTTATTTCAGGTTTTAAACGGCGTCGTCATTAATAAATGTCTCCGAATCATGTAGAATATGAAGTTTGTGTTGTAGTTTGTAGTAGTTAATGTTTGGAAATAAAGTGTGGATTTGATTTTAGATTTGTTGGTTAGATATAAACAAATTATACATTCAAGCATTTTAAAATTAATTGACGAAATATTAAAAATCAAGGTGTTTGACCGCTAAACATTGCTGCCACCTACTGACAAAATAGACACTAGACACATTTAATATTTAGTTCTTTAAAAATTTAACAAAGCGAAACTTTACATTTTTACTTTTATAGATAGAGAATTTCCCAGCGGTTCATCATAGATTCATCTATTAGATTTTACAAAATGTAAAGTGAAATCCGAAAACAAATTTCCCATGATGCCCTAGATTCAGCTGATGACAAAATCAAGATGGACGATAGCCTGCAACAAGGTCAGTATTGGGGAGAATCGTAATAAGACTCAGATGATTTCACCCAAAAATCACAACGCATTTCTTCAAAACAAACCAACCCGCACTGTAATATCTCTTTTAAGCAAATGCCATCTAATTTACTAACCAATATGTCCTAAACATAAACAGAAATACACGATCAACAGCTGGGAGCATTTTATTTGACCTCATATTTACATCCCAAGACCATTCACCCACATACCCAACCCAAAAAATTAAAAGGACACCCGCATTCCTTAAAAACTCATAACCCCCAGCACAACCTGAAATTTAAAAAAAAAAAAGAAAAAGATTAAAGATAATGACGCGGAAATTGAAATGACGTAGCACCTGATTTAAGATTTTTCTATTCTAAATTGCAGATATTTGTCGTGTGTGTCGGTCGGAGGGCACGCTGGAGCGGCCGCTCTTTCACCCATGTATCTGCACTGGAAGTATAAAATTTATTCATCAAGATTGCCTTGTACAATGGCTAAAATACAGCAGGAAAGAATATTGCGAATTGTGCAATCATCGGTTTTCATTCACTCCAAGTAAAAATTAATAGATTTGAAGTTTCTTTAATTTTAAAAAATAATTTTCTAGTTTATTCCCCTGACATGCCCAAACGGTTACCAATTAAAGATATAGTCAGTGGGTTATTAACAAGCATAGGAACAGCCATTCGTTATTGGTTTCATTATACGCTCGTTGCATTTGCGTGGTTGGGAGTTGTTCCTATCTCTTCATGTAGGTGTTATTCTTTTTATAAGCGATAAGAATAACATATTTTTTTCTATTTGCAGATAGAATATATAGGTGTCTTTTTACCGGTTCTGTTAGTTCAGTTTTAACATTGCCTTTAGATTTATTATCAACGTGAGTCGGCACATTTGTATTTTTGTTTTATATAGTAAAAGATTTTTCTGTTTGTTGTAGAGAAAATTTATTACCTGATAGTTTTCATGGTTGTTTTGTGGTTACGTGTACATTATGTGGTTTCATCAGTCTTGTTTGGTTGCGTGAACAAATTCTCCATGGAGGAGGTCCAGATTGGCTCGATAATTTAGTTGAAGTAAAACTTTTGTTGTGTGGTTTAGGTGATTTACTTATGTTACTACTTTTTTTTAAAAGAATAATAATGGTAATGGTCAGCTACAGAATAATGAGAATGAACCAGTACAGCCGGTGGCTGAAGGGGAAGTTGCGGAGGGGAATGAAGAGGCTGCGAATGCGGCGAATGAAGCTAATGTTGCAGCTCAAGGTTAAATTATATTACATAGATTTGAGTTATGTTATTAATATTTGTTTTTTGTTATGAAGAAGATAATTGGAATCCAATCGAATGGGAGAGAGCTGCTGAAGAATTAACTTGGGAAAGAGTACGTAAATTAGTGATAAATGGTGTCAAAAACAGATTTTTCATTCGTGTACGATTTTGATTTCGTAAATTAGAAAATGTTATAAATATTAACTTTGTCTAATATAAATAATTTTACTTTGTTTTCTTAGCTTCTTGGCTTAGACGGCTCACTCGTGTTCCTGGTAATTGATCATAAAGCCTATATAAACAAAGTTAATTTTAATTTTATTTATCAACAGGAACACGTATTCTGGGTAGTTTCGCTCAACACACTTTTTATCTTTGTATTCGGTAATTAGAACAGCATAACTCGCAAATAACAAAAATTATAAAAATAAAAATTTCAGCATTTTGCCCATATCATATTGGTCATTTTACAATCATCGGGTTTGATATGAAGGACGTGGTAGCAGCCACCCAATTTGAGGGTCTACTCACAACACTGTGTGGCTACGTGGTAGTAGGACTTGTGCTAGTCATTCTCCATGCCTTAGCATCGTTCATAAAGCTGAAGCGGTAAGGCACAGATATCCCCAAACGGGTTGAATGTTTTATCGATATAATCTGTACACAGCTCTTATATCGATGTAATCTTACGTAGCTCTAAGCGAATCCTTGGACTGTGCTATGTAGTGATCAAAGTATCGTTACTTTCTATTGTGGAAATTGGTATTTTTCCACTTGTTTGTGGCTGGTGGCTTGACATATGCTCCCTAGCCATCTTCGACGCCACACTAAAGGACCGCGAATCGAGCTTTCGCGTAGCACCGGGAACTTCAATGTTCATTCATTGGCTAGTGGGAATGGTTTACATCTTCTATTTCGCGTCTTTCGTTTTATTGCTACGTGAAGTTGTGCGGCCGGGAGTTTTATGGTTTCTACGCAATTTGAATGATCCAGATTTTAGCCCAATACAGGAGGTAAATACTTTTGGCAAAATGTATTAATGTAATGTAACTCATTTTATTTTTGTAGATGATTCATCTTCCGCTTTTGAGGCACGCTCGCCGGTTTCTGGTATCTATGGTCATATTTGGAACAACTGTTCTGATTATGCTGTGGATACCTATAGGTGTGATTCGGAAATATTGGCCTGGGTTTTTACCCTATAATGTTGTTTTATCGAGGTACTGGAGTATTAGAGGGAAAAATTTGCACACTAATGTTGGGTTTATTTAGTGAAACTCCTGTGAGTGAATTGTCGTTGGAGTTGCTTCTTCTTCAAGTAATTTTACCGGCGTTGATGGAACAAGGTCACACTCGTGTGTGGTTAAGGGGACTTGTACGGACGTGGTGTTTAGGTGTGTCGTGGTTACTCGATTTACATTCTTATTTATTAGGTGATGAGCCTGTTATTAAAGAGGTAATGTTTGTTTTGAAAAGTTTAAGTTTCTGTTGATAATCATTTTTTTGTTGGGATGGTTTATTTAGGAGACTGAAGGAGAGGCAAATGAAAATAGAGGTGCAGGTAATCCGGATCCTCAAGAGGAACTTCCCGCACCACCCGTACCGCCGCCACCGCCGCCTCCTCAGTTAGCTCCTCCACCGATTGAGGAAAATGGCGGATTTTTACCAGGAGCTTTGGGGGCTGCTCATCAAGCTCTTCTACAAGTTGGTGGCCCTACGGGTTATCAACCGTTCCGGCGTCCAACTTTCTTTACAATTCGAGTATATATATATGTAATAGGGATATTCAAAACGCTCGCAATAACAATCGCAAACTTGCAAGAAAATAGAGAGATAATGCAACAGCTGCATTATCGATGTGCGTTAAAGCTATTGCCAAATTTCTGTGAGATAAAACGAAACAACGATAGCGAAAGAGCATATCGCTGTCGTTGCAGTTACACCACCTTTCTAATGTAACTCTTCAGACTTGCGAATAGGCGACTATGATGCGACCAGTTTTGAATTTCCATATTAAGCTGTAACCCCACAGGATTCAAAGCTCTTGAACCATGACACTATCTTCAAATTTAGAATTTTAGATCTTTAAGTCAATAATTTAGTTGGCAATAAAGTTCCTCGCAGCAAAAGAACCAAATAAATTAAAAGTTTTTGAAATTTGGTTAAGTAGTTAGAAAATTATAAACTGTACAAATTTTGAAGCGAGAGTTAAAAATATCCCCCAAAAGCATTTAACGCCATGTTTGTTACGTCATATTTGAGAACTTTGATGTGGGAACAACTTTTGAAAAATGTCAATACTAAACTTTTATTTTTCAGATAATTTGCCTTTTGGTTATAATGTGTTTCAGTTTAACAATCGTCAGCCTTATAACGCTCACTTTACCAGGTGAAAACAACAAGAATTTTTATTCTGTGAAATAACTGGCCTTATTAGTATTTGTAACCTTTTCAGTCTTCTTTGGTCGTAAGATAATGACAGTTTGGCTAGGAAATTCTCAGATACATGAACTATACACGGCAGCTTGTGGACTTTACGCTTGTTGGCTGACAGTTCGACTCATTACATTGCTGTGCAGTTGGATTCCGCAAGGATGGGGTGTTATTATGGATAAACTGAAACAATGGACTGTTTTGGTAAATTAAAATTGTAAAATTGTATATTTATATTAATTGATATTTCTTCTAAAACTAGGCAACGAAAACTGCTTTTGCCATGATTTTGTTAATTGGACTTATCCCACTTCTGTTGGGCCTTCTTTTTGAATTAGTTGTTGTTGTTCCATTACGTGTACCGCTTACTCAATCTCCTATTTTCTTCGTCTGGCAGGTAAAATAAATTAACATTTGATAAAAATTTGAATATTAAGATGATTGTTTTTAACTAGGATTGGGCTCTCGGTGTGCTACACACAAAAATCATTTGCGCTGTAACTATGATGGGACCGGATTGGTGGCTAAAGCGAGTCATAGAACGTGTATATCAGGACGGAATCCGGAATATGCGTCTACGTTTCATCGTTGTCAAACTAGTATTTCCTGTAGTTGTGGCGTTAGGTCTTGCGCTGTCTTTACCGTACGCTTTTGCTTGTTCAATTGTGCCAGCCTTTGGTAAGAGAAATTTTAGTTTCGGGTTTTAATGGAAATTAATATTGTACTTTTTTTTTTTTAAGGTGTGAGCTTTGAAACTCGAATTTTGGTGATGAGGCGGATTTATCCGGCATTATTAGCCATTATCATCTTCACAGGTCTTTGTTTCTTACAAATGAGGCAGTTTTGGCGGTTATATGAACACATTAAGAATGATAAGTGAGTTTTGCTTTGCTTTTATTTTTTTTTTAAGAATTTTAGAATGCTAATATGTAGTGGCCACTCTTAGAAACACTTTGCAACTTACAGCTGCAATAAATTAATTCATTTTCAGGTATTTGGTTGGTAGAAGACTCGTTAATTACGACCACAAACCTCGACCGAGTCAACAACAACAATCTCATGAAATAAGACCAACCCCACCGCCGCACTTGTAAAACAGTTAATTTGTATATAGTATGTGAATATTTTTTTCTCAAAGAGACTTTCCCTTCCATTAATGGAAGTTTCATGTCAAAATAGAATTTTTCTCACTTGTTTCCTCTAATTCGGTTTACTGAATTTAATTTTTAATTCTGTTTTTTCAGTCTTTAATTGATTGATTTCATTTTGATACCAAAATGAAAAAAACATGTTTGTAGACTTTATTAACAATATTCTCAGAATTCATTTAATTTAAAAGAAAAAGTAAATTTTTAATGACTGATTAATCAAGAATTATTCTAAAAAAATAACTTAGAATAGACATTTTTGAATGTGTCTTTCATATTGAAAGGCAATTAATTATTTTGCTGGAATTTTTATTTCAAATTTTATGCACCCATACGTGAGAATAATAAAAATGAATTGAGCTACAAAAATGTTTCCCTGTTGTCTGAGAATTCGGTAAAATCAGATTTGTAATGGATTTTACTTCATTACAATTTCCCTTTAAGTGTTCATCATTATATAAGCATTCACACCGGCCACTGTTCAAATAAAAAATAGGTAAAACTTCCTTGCTTTTTGAAAACGGTGCTGTGTTTAAATATCTCTTTAAAAAAATGTATTGTAATTACCGAATTAAAAATTTTATTTAAAAAAGAGGAGTTCAACGTCTTAAAAATTTTGTACAAACAAAAATTAATTTACAAAACCATTGCTTTCTGGCCAAAAACTTTAATAGCTTCCATAGTCTCTCTTCCTGTTGGTAAAATCTCAGTAGCAGGCAACAGAAAACCGAAATGCCCAGTGTCTCGTAACTCCAGAGTGTACGTATATTTTATTCCTGCAACTCCCTTGGCCCAGTCAGTTGACACTCCTGATGTAGTATCTAAGGATGAAAATGACTTTTACACTGAAAGCATTTACTACAATCAAAACAATTCTTTACATAAGAGTCTAATGGAAGAGCCCACGTAGTACTGGGTACCATAAACGGATTTTAGTGCTTCAACAACTTGAACACCCAAATGATTCTATGCAAATAAATGTTTATTAATAAAATAATCAAAAAATTCATATTACAAATTTACCATTTCATCATAATCTCTTGGTTTTGACCTTGTATGACCCCATGGCATTAAGAGAAGTTGTTTGTAAGAATGCAAGGATAAAAACAATTTAATATTTGGTGTTCTCAACACAAAATCAGCTACTGCTCTCGTTTCCGGTTCGGAAAATGGTCGTTCACCAGCGTAAACTTCCGAACACGGGTTGCTACTGGTCCCAACTCCTTAAATATTAGAAAGATTTCGACCCAGAAATGAAAAAAAATGAAATGAAAAAAAAATTACTATTCCAGAAAAAGCCAAAATTCCTATTGCCATCTGTGCCAATACAGTTATAAGAGGCATTTCCTGCACGGGTCGAACGGGTTTTTCTCCAGAGGCGTAACTGTGACCCAAAAATCTTGCTTAATGCTAAACTTGTATTAAATTTTTATTGGTTACTTTTGAATGAGAAAATTCATAACCGTCTGGATTCAATACCGGTAAAATATACCAGTCAATTTTGTCGATTAGATGTCTGTGAGCTGTGTAATTATTAACCAACTAAAAAGAAAAATAGTTAATAACACTAAAAACAAACAAAGAACATGTACGAGCAGATAGAAAGTGGTTTACTCAAGTATACTTTTGACTATAAATAACAAAGGCTATATAAAACCAACTAATAGCAGCGAATTAATAAAGAATAATCACAGCATGGTCTAAATCGTTTGCCCTTACTTAACACTGGAACTGGCAGCTGTGATTAGACCGTTCGTACATCCCAACTGGCTGCTATTTGTCGGATTTTCGCCATTGCATTTCTAAGTCTGAAAGACATTAGTTAACATAGCAAGGGACTTCTTCTATCGGTTCGATACATTATTCTTTGAATTATCCATTAGAAAATAAAAAATCACTTGATCAATAATAAAAACTGCAGTAACCGGTGAGATCCATTCACGAGCGTGCATACCAGCATCAATCCAAACAGCCGGTTTCACATGTCCCCAAATTGGTTTACCAATCTTTAATAATTTTTTTAAATGTTCAAAACATATTTGATAATTCAATGGTCAACAATTTTACTTTAACAACTCGTATAGGTCGCCCTTCAAAAGACCTGCCAATAGTTAAGAGATGGACATACAAAGGGTGCGAAATTGATAACCAGTTAATAAATCTGTAAATCTAAACATCAAAATTTTTAAATTTTATTTTTATTTTCAGTAAGGAAAATTATTAACCTCTCTAAGTCGTGGGTAACGTCTCCAAGAGATTGTTCTGTAATCTTTTAACTCATCAGCAGAACTCTCTGCTTGGGATTTTGATTCTTGATCAATTAAACTATGAAATAAAAGATTTAAAGTTATTTAAATTTGCAGTTAATTTCCAATAATTTTCTGTTTGTATCACAACTTCTGAACGTCTGTCAGGAATGTTTCATATGGAATGGACTGTCGGTTAAGAAAGTTCTGGAAAGATTCTAAATTTCGGGGTGGAACCATTACATCGATTGTAGAATTGACTGCAGTTGCGTCGGTCCAAAAATCCAGCTAATTATAATATATAAAATTTTTTTCTAAATTTGTTAAGATTTGAAATTGCCGGACTCACGTCATTGGACGTCATTTGCAAATACCGCAAAGCAGCAACTTGATAAGCGTTGTACGGCAAAAGTCGAAGGACTTTAAATCTGGTAAAATTAGGTCTTGAATAAAAATTATTTAATTTTTAAGATTTCTTATGTCATATTTTTTATTACTTGTGGTAAGACACAATTTTTCCTGTGTTCAAAGGTTCGCGGGTTACTCCCTTCATGAATATCAAGCTTATGATGATGCCAAAAATAATCAAACCGATGTGAAAGACAATGGTTTGGGAGAAGGAATTAGCCCAATTGGAAATCATTGTGGATGCCATTGTTTTTCCCCCCTTGAATCCCCGACTTCAGCCATTTTTAAAAAATGCCAGCTTCAAGTTACCATTGACAACCAATATATTAACCATTAAAAAAAATAATCATTTGTGAATGATTATGTTTAAAAACAATTTCTTAAATAAAAACAAAGTTGTATTAAATTAATTTTTAGAAAAATGTAATATATGACGTAACAGCACTGCAGCGGTGCGGTGCTATTCGCTGCTGCGGTATAATTAGAGACAACAAAAGATGGTGGGAAAAGATTTTCCGGTAATTAATAAAATCAGCTAAAAATAAGTAAAATAAGATGAAGCTATCATAGATCTAATTTGGACCAAGATTGTATCATACGGACGAGTAAACTATCCGGCGAATTTTTGGGTTTATTGTGAAGTCTATAAATGAGGAGGGAAAAGTAAACCCACGCTCAGCTAGTTCATTTTGCAATGTGCTAGTTATAATTGTCCTCTCTTATTCACTAAAAAAGCTTAAATGTTAAAAATATTTTTATTTCTATAATAGTTTATTACATATCGCTGATTTTTTAAAATTAATATTTTCATTATGATATTTATTTATAATTATCAACAACAAATTGCGCAAAAACTTTAACCGCTTCCCATGTTTCTCTTCCTGTAGGTAAAATTTGAGACGGTGGCAACATGAACCCGAATCTTCCTTTATCACGTAACTCCATGATGTACGAATATTTTATTCCAGCTTCTCCTTCGGCCCAATCAGCTGAACTTCCAGACGTTGGATCTGCAGGTAGGCCAATTCCTTTTACAAAATTTAGAAAAAAAAGGGAAAAACAATTTACACACACAAAAGAATATTTGAATTTCCCACGGAGTAATCAGTCCCATAAACTTTCGTTAACGCTTCAATTGCTTTATTCCCTAAAGTTTCCTATAAACAACACAAAAATATAAATAAAACATTTTAAGGGATGGATAACGGTACCAGTTCTTGATAGTCTTCAGGCAATTGAGTCGTATGTCCATACGGTAGAAGAAGTAGTTGACTATACGAATGAAGCGTTAGAAATATCTTGATACGATCTCTGATACTGTACACAAAATTCCCAACAGCTTTTGTTTCCGGTTCGGAAAAGGCTTGACTTCCACGATAGGTTTGTGAGCAAGGGTCAGGACTGGATCCACCTCCTTTTAGAAATTCATGAGAAATCTCCGATTTTGTTTGAAATAAAATAATATTTCGTACGGTTCCAGTTAAATCCGAAATTTCTGTTCCCATCTACACCAATGCATCGTGAATTAGCATTGGGTGATCGTGTTTTTCTCCATAGCCGTTGCTGAATAGGTAAAATTGTCGAATTTGTTATTTAAATTTCTGTCAAAAAAATTAGTTCAATTAGGCGTTATTTTGAATGTTAATGGTTGTTTTATCATTGCAGACTCCCTCAATTTTATTTCCAAAGAAAAAGGAGGGAATTAGTTGCAATTACTTCCACTAATATCTGCTTTTCTGATGAGGATTGGTAAAAGAAAATTATTGAATATGCAATGGCTTAATAACATCTAAACCCCCATTTGCAAAACCATTAAGTCATTCGTTATTATAAATCGCCTAATTGAATTAAGCTCATTAATATCTACTCTTGTATGGGTGTATTCATATCCATCAGCATTGATTACAGGTAAAATGTACCAATCTAAATCATCAATTAGTTTATTTCTCTCGTTGTTAGATATTAGCTGCAATATAGAAAGTAAAAGGAAAATATATCTCCGAGTTAGGTATTCATAGATGATGTTGTTGCACCTGGTCGGTGATGTAAAGTGCAGTTGCAGGCGATATCCATTCCCTAGCGTGAATTCCACCATCGATCCAAATGGCAGGTTTAGGTTGATTTGATTTTTTACCAATCTGATTTAAGTACTGATTTAAAATTTAGTTCTAAAGGGATTTAGTAATACTTACCTTTATCACTTTTAGTTTTCGACCTTCGTAAGACTCCCCTATATCAATAACTTGTGCTACGTCTTCATTTGATGACGCAAGTTCATCCAAGTAAGAATGAATCTGCATTTACAACTAATGGCATCAAAGCGACCAAGGATTAATAAGCTGAAATCAAACTTTACAGTAGCTAAACGATGATATTTATTCCAAGATAAACTTCGAGAATAAATTGACAAGTCATCACCGAATGAATTGGTTTCTTTTTCTTCGTTGACCATTCTAAACAATTTTCAAATTTTTTTATAAAATACTCTGACCTGACCTTAGGGGCGCTTTCACTGTACATGATTAAAGCGCCTCTAATACCCTAGAAAAATGTTTTCAAAATATTTGCAAATTCACATACTGTTGAACGTCGTCAAAGATTGTGAAGTACGGAACACCAAAGGAGCGTACAACGTCTTGAAATGACGAGGTGCTTTGTGGAGAAATCATAACATCTACAGTTTCGTTGAGACTGTTTGCACATTTCCAGAAATCCAACTACAGACAAATTACGTTTCTTCCTATTGAATATAAAAAGTTAAAAATTGATGGCTTACCTCAGGGAATTTATTTTCCAATTGATGAAGTAACTCCAAATGGACATAATTTTGTGGTATCAGGCGAATCACTTTATAACTGTATTGGATAAACTTGTATGAATACACGTGTTAATAAATTTGAATCTTACCCAATGTAAGAGGTAAGTTCATTGTCACTTTCTGCTGAAGTTGCGCAAATGAAAGCGAGCAAGAGAAGCATGACTCAAGTATTGAGTTACTGGAGCAGAGCATCTGCTTTTTGTGTGTTGGGAGGTAATTGAACTTGCAGTTAGTAGAGTTACAGCGATCTTAGTTGTCACTAATACAATCGTCTAGTATTGTTTGCAAATGGCAGGAGATGTGTTTATAGTGGTCATAAATCTTGAGATTTGTCATTAATGTCAGCAAGTTTGATTTTGCAGGTGTGTCAATTCCGTGATTAGAAACAAGTTAATGTTAGGATAGTTGCTTCTGGATATCTATTGCTGGTATTGTCGTGAAATGAGTGTTCATTTGAATGAAATGTTCGAGTTGAAACTGCCGTGTGCAGGATACACGTAATGTTTATTAAACTACGTTTGCACAAAGCTATGCGTAACAACAAGAAAAACTAAATAGAAATGTAAAACGTTAAATTGAATTGATGACAAATAATTGGTAAAGTGATGAAACTTTTTAACGTTTGCAATCTGAAAATTAAAAGAAAATATGTGAGAAGTCTTTTGATCTTGATCAGCATTTAACATTAACGTTGTACAACTACTTATTTACCTTTTGGTTTGAACACAATGCGAGTCCATATTTAAATTGAAACGAAACCTTACCACACTCGTAGTACTTGTTAAAAATGATCAGCCAGCGATTTTGTGGTGAACAATAAACTCGCATAATTGGTTCCTCTTCCGTACTACGACAGTAGTAAAAAATGTCAGTGCCAATTTTAAAATCATTAGAATTCCAATCTCTAATGATGCAAGACATTGGACTTTTCGGTGGTTGACCAATGCAATCTCCTTCGGCTATTGCTTTTTTACGAGCTAGATCCTCAGGATTATGAGCTGAAAAATCATGTAATTACAATTGATTTCAAATTGTGTATCAAATCAATAAGCCACTTTTTCCAGGCTTTTTTAGAGTGCTGTGGCTACTACTGCGCGGCGTGTAGAGAACTATAGCAGAAACAACTGTTCCAACTACAATTACAATAGTGAGAAATATTACTAGAGTAATAAGAAGCGGTCTTAGCATTTGCAAGTGAAGCTGCCGGAATTTCACCGTCTCCGGCCTAAGAATAGAAATTTACCAATAACTGCAATTAATTTAAAATTGTTACATTTACGTATCGTAGACAGCTAATGGATCCCGCATATTTGAACTAAATGTTAGGACTAAGACATAAAGATGGCAGTGATCGTACTAACTGTTAACAATATTTTTTTGTGCGCGCGTGCAAAAACATACGATTTTTATCTTGTAATTGTTACAGTTTTTATTTACAATAATAAATTTACAATCTTAATAAACTTAGAAACTTCATTCTGTAAAAGTTGAAAGTAATATTGGTCATTAGGCAACGCCAACGAAAAATGTTTAATTCCAATACCTTTTGTTCAGCGGTTTTTTATAAATTGCACACGAAATTATATGACAGTCGTAAGTTTCTGCCATAAACACGACCCCATCTTCTAATTTTACCTATACCATTCGCTAATTAAGAGATCGGAAAAACGTATCATTAATATAAAGACAAAGTCTGTATTCGTAAAAGAAAATAAAAATTGGAAGCACGAATTGTGAAAAATAAAAGCATGCGATTGTGGTAAACATTTGACTTTTCTCAAAGTATATCGATGATCCAGCCAATACAAGAACAGTCACTACTTCTATACAAGAATCCGGGACCACCAGGCTGGGCACGGTTGAGCCCTCGGCCAATAAAATGACTAGCGAATCAAATCCTTTTAGCCAGATAACTAAATCTCCGTTTCGGCTTTGGATTGAGGGAGTAAATTCGCCGTCGGCTGTGGCTGGATTATCGATACTTTCTTAGCACACCAGCAAGTTTCTTAAGATTTTTCTTGTACTGTTAATATTGTACAATCTATTCGCATACTGCATTAACCCCATCTGTAGATCAACTAAATCTTTTGAGAAAATTTTAGTATAGAAAACATTTAACCATAAATGGCATATAAAAAGTTTATGACATAAAATTAGTGGGTAGAGGAATTTTTTTGTTTAACTGCTGCTAGAGTGTATACTTTGCACATGAAATCATTCCGAAATAATACATTTTCTTCCATGTTAGAGAGCTTAAGTTTTTTACAATTTAATCCCAAAGTTACGTATCACGAGGCTGCAACCGTCGTCTCATACGTCATATGCTTGTGTTTGGAAAATTGCTATTAACCCGAAGTTTAGCCACGTAACTTTGGGATTAAATTATAAAAAGCGTAAGCTCTCTAGCATGGGGTGCAATGGAAGAAAAGGTATAACTTTTTGTGTCTTTCATCTTCAATAGTTGTGATTTTAGTAAGACCCCCCCCCCCCTCAATGCATACATATATTATCGTAACTTGCACCGTTTAACTTATAAAACGTACCATTAGTGGTAACCGAGTGGCCTGTCTCCCAATCGCCGAAAAGAGCCAATAGAGGAATTACCACGCATGCAATGACCATGACAATGGCAAATAGAGTCAACATACCAATGAACATTGCGAGTATCAATCTAACACCACCAATCAACATTTTGAAACCAACAACAGTGAAAAAAATAATAATTAGAATATTCAGCAACATTTTCAGAAAATGACCTAAGAAAAAAATAAAATTTAAAATAATATAATAGCAAACATTTTACTCACTAGGCATATTTCTAGTTTACCTATCGGAAATTACTAATAAAACTTTCAGCAGTTAAGCTCATCTATCCAGAACTTAGCCATTGATAAAGTATTTCATGAAAAATTAGAGACATAAGCTTAGCTTGTGACGTTTTTGTTTTTTAACACTATTAGCACTTTTTTCGTGTAAATGTGCAATAATAGAAGTGTTTAAAACCGAATACATTTTACATCTAATTGTTATTATTTTTAAAATTGTTATGAAATAATTGGAAATTTATAGTTTCAGTAACAATGAAAAGAAGTTAAAAGTAGAAATTTTGTATTGAGTTAGGCCACACTTTATTCTTTAACTTCTATAGGCCTATCTTATGTTCAAAAAGGTAAATACTTGTCCACTTGTTAATAGTAACAGCAAACCATTAATTATATGTACATCAAAACTTAACAAATGGGTATGTCCATTAACTGTTTCTAGTCAATCCAATTCGAGTGTGACTTGCAGTGAAGCAGCTCTTAGCACGAGACAACTGTGTATATCACGGAATAACGGGTACACAACCACATATAAAATCGCGGATTAAAGTGGAATTATCTCGTTTCACGTATCTCAAGTCCTCTTGAGAAAAGACGACAATAATAAAGTAGTTATTCAGCAAGTCATCAGGAATCAAGATATTGGTTGGAAAAGCAACGACTGAAATTACGTTTCCCAAAGCACGAGTTGAATCGAACAAAAAGTTTCACGTATCTCAAGTCCTCTTGAGAAAAGACGACAATAATAAAGTAGTCATTCAGCAAGTCATCAGGAATCAAGATATTCAGCAAGTTATCAGGAATCAAGTTATTGGTAGGAAAAGCAACGACTGAAATGACGTTTTCCAAAGCACGAGTTGAATCGAACAAAGAGATTGTGTAGGTTTCAGTTGCAAAACATGGGTAGGAAGAATTTGGCACGCGTTTTTCAACTGTAACTTCGTTTCCACAAATGCTAATACCGGATAAATAATTGTGGTTCGTTACGTTTAATGTCCACTGATCTTCTGTGCTGACCACTACCCCTAAATTTTGGGACGCGGCCATGGTTAAACTCTGGCAACTACAGTTGAGTTACATAGTGAGAATTTGGATTCAGTACAGTATTAAACCAAGATACTTACTTTTACTACCTCCAGAAGTGTCGTTGCAGGTAGAATAAACATCACATTTCATTTACCGAACATTTGAATCTTCCGATTCTCTACGTCAAAGAAATGGAAAGTTGACATAAATGAATGAACGGAAGTAAAAGATTGGTACGGTGGCCGCAATGTGCCATTACGTATTATTAAAAACTGATTTGCATTTGGTTTCTTGACTGATTAAATTATCAAGACATGTTTGTGTCAATATCGAAAGAAACTGCAACATTTTTATAGTTTGGAAGCCTATTTGAAACTTTTTAGATGTTTTGTGTTAATGCTGATTTGATAATCTGCACCTGTATGTAAGTCAAATACAACTTTGTATCAAATTTTATGTAGTTTAATCACCATGAACATTTACATTGCAGTAGGCTGTGAGACACACATTTTATGGCGTCTTTAGTTCCAATTGCTACACGTCGACAGCCTGGGTTTCAGTTTTTCCCGAACCAAGATTTGTTGTACGTGAACTAACCGTTTCGACCGTAACATGAACACGATTTCGCACAAGCGGTAACTAAATCACAGATTAATAACCATTACTGAAGAAGATTTTTGGCTTCTATGTTTCCTAGAACTGAAGGACAAGTTTATTTCGAAAAGATGAATTTTTATTTTAACAAGAGAAAAGTGTTTAATTGTCCGCAGAATTTAGCCATGAATTATATAGGAATATGTAATGATTTGTCTCTGTTGGTTAATTAAAACACAAAAACTTTTTCTTACATTTTACTTCAGAAATATTATAAAAAATAACTAAAACTTCAATGCAATAACTGTAAAGAATAAGTGCAACGTTTGTGGTTGATGATAAGATAATCGATGCCTTCCTAGCAGTAGAACGAATCATTCATTTTTGTACTAGTACACAGTGGCAGTATCTCGTACTAAAAGCGCCCTGATTTTAGAATAAATTTATGGCGAAATGTAAAATTAGAGTTGGAATCAAAGAGTTGGGCGAGAGAATTTATTAAAAGGCAAATTGGCTCGTCAGTGATACCGAATTAAATCGAATGGAAAATAATCAAACGTAAAAAAAATATTAAATGAAGAAAAGTTATACGAGTTTACATTAATAGAAGTTAGAACGATGGACAATTTAAATATTAAAAAAATAACTAAAACTTCAATGCAATAAGTATAACGTTTGTGGTTGATGATAATCGATGCCTTCCTAGCAGTAGAACGAATCATTCATTTTTGTACTACTCCACAGTGGCAGTATCTCGTACTAAATTCGCCCTGATTTTGAAATGATGGAACAATATGTGGCGAAACGTAAAATTTTAGAGTTGAAATCAAAGAGTTGGGAGAGAGAATTTATTTAAAGGCAAATTGGCTTGTCAGTGATACCTAATTAAATCGAATGGAAAATAATCCAAAGTAAAAAAAAATATTAACAGAACGA